>CAJPEX010000699.1:0-28692 GCA_905338405.1 Notodromas monacha
TTTCTATCCGAACAACGCGCATTGTAGTTAACAAAGGTGATTACAGACTCCCTCAAATGATCTTGATGAACCTTGAAATGAATTTCATTTCTGTGTATTATTTTTTCAAGGAAAGACGAAAATGTCGTTGCAGAAAAATGGTCAGATAGTTCTTCAGACTTGGATGCTTTTTTAAATATACAGTACATTATTAGCATAAACATAAAGATTGTCTATATGTTTGAGATTGTTTTTTATTATAAGTGTTCATACGGTATTTGGACAGTCTCAGGAACCCGCGTAACAGTTGATGCGAATTTAAGACGCCATCTAATCAAAAGATGTGCGTTTATTTATTTTCAAAACTAGAATACTTGCTTATGAATGATTACGGTTGAGTGCATTTTCCAGAGATTGAATCTTTATTACAGAGAAGTCCAGTTTATTTGGTTGTGAATTTCTATTGGATCTGTCCAATCGATGAAGCAGAGCTCTATCTGCATTTTATGAACTGCGAATGAGACACAGGGTTCAAATTCTTCGCCGAGCGTTTTCAGGTTTCGTCTTCTGTTCATTTATTTTGTTGATTTCTTCGATTTATAGGAAGTGTGAGGACAATCAGGTGTTCTATAAGAAGAACGACTCGTTGCCCTATTGTAAGAATTCCTGTGAAGCTGTAACGATGTGCGGGGAAGTCGCGGTTCCTCCGGAGCACCTTGACGTGAGTGGACGTCATTGACGTATTTTTCTTCGTTCGATTTATCTTGAGCAATTTGAAAGATTTTTTTCTGCCTAGGGGATGGGGGTTTTTTTTTAATCCTTTCGAAATCCCAAGGATATCCTGTCCGGCGCGGAATAAGATTTTACGTCATCGAACTGCCAGCGAAAGAACTTTCTTTTACGACCCGAAAGAAAAGGCTCCTCGTCTTGCTTCAAACCGGACTAATTTTCTGCCCATTTCTTCAAAATATGCTTTTTCTAATATCGCCTTTTGTGCGAAGGGGGGGGGGGGGGTTGAATGTTCTCGCGAAATGTGTTCGTTCGGGATGAAAGTTCCGCGAGTACAGTACGAGTACCGTAAATGAATCCGTTTTTTGTTTTCTCTCCCCCAACACTTTCACTTTGGTCACAGGCCTGCCGAGTTTGTGATGGACTTGGACGTGATTGTCACGAGATCAATGGAACACGAGGACAGGGGATTTTTGACGCGGACTTCGTTTTCTACGTTTCTGCCATGGAGACTGAACGGTGTCACAAGGGAATGACTGTGGCTTATGCTGCACATTGCCAACAAGAGGCTTCCCTCGATCGGTGAGTACTATACAGTACATTGACGCGGACTTCGTTTTCTACGTTTCTGCCATGGAGACTGAACGGTGTCACAAGGGAATGACTGTGGCTTATGCTGCACATTGCCAACAAGAGGCTTCCCTCGATCGGTGAGTACTATACAGTACTGTCCTGGGGTTCTGGCAGCTGATCAGTGCAGTATATGAAAATATTTATGCTGCACATTCGTCAATTGTAAAGTACACGTAAGGCCTCGTGGAAGTACAGTACCGCTATTTTTAGCACATCGTACTCATGCTTGTTGTTTCCCGGAGAAGTAGAAGCTGTTTTTATAAGGTTTCTTATTAGAATTTCGAGGTTGAATTCTAGGAGTAGTACTGAATTTTGAGCAGTTGGGCTGCCATTAAAAAAGCAAGACTTCATTTATTTTTGTGGCAAGTGATGTTTTCGCAACATTAAATGCTCGGAGAATTTAAACCGAATTGAATATAAAAAACGGAATAACGGAATCTTTCCAGCTATATTTTTTTCTGGTTGTCCTACAACCCGAAAAATTACTAAACAAAACGTGTCATTTGTGTAATTATTAAAACGAAATTTGGGTGAGGAAAGTTTGGGAAAAACGTCATCGGGATGAATTCCTTTTATTAAACATAAAAACGTACGCGGAATGAAGCCGCCCTTCATAATTGAAATGATTTTTGTCTATTCTCATCCGAACAAAATTACAAACATATTCGTTGAAACTTCAGTACGGTACTGTACATCAAGATGGTTTTTTTGGACCACCCCTCCAAGTCAAGTTGAAAAAAAAAAAAAAATTATGCTGAAAAATATGAATGAATGAAGCCCCAATTTTTATGCAAGAAATTGTTCGTCTCTTCAGTTTCTAGAATTCTTGCCCAACTGCGGAAGCTGTAGTACAGTCCTACTCCTCATATAAAATTATTTATGAATTTGCACTCGAATGTTCCACGTTTCGCGATATTGATTGCGAAAATCAAGATGGTTATTTCACTTTAATTCTTCTACCATCCACAGCATTGGTTCAAAAATTGTGTACCCGCTCAAGTTGATTTTTCGAGGTTTGTTTCAAGTACGCCGTTTAACAGACATTTTAAAGAGAGTTGTCAAATTAAAACTAATTATGTATTGACATGTGATACGTTTTGGGTTCTTGGTATATAAATACTGTATAACATAAATATGGTCTATTCGGTAGCCAGTGAATTTGCGCCTTTGATCCGCCGATAACGTCCTAAACAATTGCAATCCGTCGTAGGATCTTTAGCTTCGTGTTGATCGATACGAAAATGCTAACATTATTGTAAAGTATTTTTCTCGTCCAAAGCTCGGATTATGTTGTGTCAGTATACTCGTAATCCAATGCCGAATTTTGTTATATTCTTGTCTTGAGTGATAGGGCACGTTTTCATGTTCATGGATGACTTTTCCATGTATTGAGACATTTGCTGATGGATAATGCGAGGAAATGGTGGATCCATGTTCATGAATCAATTTTCTTGGCTTCTATTGTGTCATGATTTGTTAGTCTCTGGATGGATCGTGAACAAATGTGAGCCTTTACAAGATTTTTAGGGAGCATGTGGGTGGCACAAGCAAGAATGCTGTTGACCCTGAGCCAACATGCCACAAACCCAACTGACAGACTATTACATTATCATTAGAAAGATGTTTCGAATTTTTGTGCTTCTGAGCAGTAATTTATGTGTTTATGCATGAGAATGAGTGATCCTTTCTGAAGAAACTCACCAGTAGTTCAAAAAAATGTGTCATTTTCTTTTGCTGTACGCTGTCAAGAGCATGCAATCGCAATACTGTACTTCAGTGGTTTTGGAACCGTCAAAACTTCATTGCTTTCAACAAATGGACAGGAAAATTGTGAAATAATTCCTAGCAATTTGTGGATCGAGCGTGTACAGTATTACTTTTGGTGAACCGAGTGTCATTCAGCTGTCACTTCTTTTCACCTCAACCCTTGACGCCTCAAGTTTCGTAATTTTATTTGAAATTGCATATTTATCCTTTGAATTTCTTCATATTGCTCCAAGTTTGGTAACATATTTTATGCTTGGTCGCCTCAGGCTAGTGTGAGGTTGTGTTTGACGAGTATTTATTCTGTTGGATCATCTTTGGTTCTGTCTGATAGTGATCAGACGATACGTAATTGACATTTCAGGAAGTAAAGTTGGACGTCGAAATCGGGGGGAAAAAACCCGTGGATGAATTATTGGTTTCCTGTATTCTTGTTTTTTTTCATTTATCCATAGACATATACCTGTTGGAGTCGACGTGATGAATTTGAAAAGGGGGAGGGTTTTTGTACGTTACATTTTAAGGTTTCTTTCCGACCTAACCGACGGAAAAGAGAACCACCCACACTTGTGTTTGCAACGTGCAGTTCGTAATTTTTTCAGTTAATTTGGACGATAAGGTGCTTACTTATCAAAAATTGTGCGGGAAGCGTACAAGTTTATTGACCGTTCCGCAAAGCGTAGCTTTAGTATTTTTCTTGGTTGAATTTTTCACAAATTTCACGTCACTCGAGTTAATTATCCCCTGTAAAATAGACCTAAATTAATCTTTGCCTCGTGGGGATTAAAATGTAGATCAAATTATTCACGAGGAAATGTTGAAGATACATAAAGAGGAGATTTAAAATAACTGACCGAATATGAAAGTTAGCGCATCAAAGCATTGCAAATAATGAAATACGCTCAACACCATGCATCTTCAATTTCATTCTTAGTTGTCAATGTTGGTGTGTAATGCATAATTTTTTCAATTTTCCGAACTGATGATGTGTTACAGCACGTATTCAAAAGAAACGAATCAATGCTTTTGCGTACTTTTCGAAATCCTCCATGAAATTTTCTTTACGAGTCTCAATTGTGATTCTAAGTACTGTATTGTGATTCTCAATATTGTAAAGGTATTGTGCTCTATAAATATAAACTCAACTTCTGCAGATCACGCCGCATTATCCTGCTTTTTATTTATATTTCCCTTTTTTTCTGCTACGCACACAAAAAAACGAGAATTTCTCTTCGTGATCTTGAAGCTATTGTATATTATTTAATTGCTGAATGCAGGTGGGCTCTCTGTACGATTTCTCTCTATAACGAATTTTTTGGTGGTTCCGTAAGTTTCTCTCCCCGTTTTGAAAGGGTTCTCTACAAAGAAATTTATTTCTGCAACCAAATTTTTCCTGGTTCCTTGAGTTTCTGTGTAGAGCTCAGCTGTACAGTATTATTTTTCCAAGACAAGCTTCCAGTGCATGTTGTCAACACCCTAAAGAAATGGGTTAAATCATGTCAAAGAAAAGAATCTCAGGTTTTCCCTAGTTTTCATCAGTCCGTGCCTTCAAAAGTGTTTCTTCCTTTTTTTGAATAGTTCGACCTTGTAAAAACCGCATTTTTGCCGCCCCCTCCCCCGGAAATTGCCAATCTTCGCGACCAATCTGCCTCCAACCCCGAAAATTGCCTCTCAAAATTAGGGCGCGGTCTGTAACCGCCGGTTGATCTGGCGAAACCGGCTTGGAATTATGTAGAACCCGCGATTTACTTCGGAATGCTTGATTAAATGCGAAGGTTTTGCGAAGAAAAATCCGTCTAACCTTACCATGACGTGTTGTTTTCGTTTTTTCCCCCTCCCTTTCTCCGCAGGCCAATAGCAGGTCACGCCAACTTGTGCCCGAGCAGCATAAGTACAAAGCCGCAGGAGCTCGACACGTTGCTGTCGACCGTGAAGCACGAAATCCTTCACGCGTTGGGTTTCTCTGTGTCACTCTATGCCTTCTATAGAGACAAGAATGGTGTGCCGCTGACGCCGCGTGCAGAGAATGGGAAGCCCCTCCTCAACGAAGAGTAAGTCTCCTTACTATTCTTTATTTACCCCTTTTTTTTTAAACAAAACAAGAACTCTTCTTTTATCTTCTTCCTCCGGACCTGTTTAATGAGTACTTGCGAGATTCGGTCCGGAATGAGGCAAGGGAAGGGACTTGGGTTGTGTGTGCGGAAGTCGGAGGCTACCGTGAGGCTGAGATGTTGAAACAGTTGTGGAAAAAATCCGCCTGGAAGCTTGGCGTGACCGGATTGCGTCATATTGGAGTGCCCTGAGCAAAAAAAAAAAATTATAATGGAACACGAAGTCGATCGGGTCGCGCCTTGTTTATATGGCGATGGCATCAGCTATTTGATGAAGCTGGCTCCTTGATTGGGGAGAAGAATCGCCATTCAATCTGTTTATTTGCTGTATATAATGCAGTGCTGTGTAGTGTATACAGTGGGACCCCGGCATACGGATGATTTGACTTCGAGACAATTGATACCGAAAAAAATCTGCCTCAACATCTGGACCATGTCTCGAGATACGGAGCCTTTTCCACCATTTATAGAAATTTTTTAAAATTCTAATCTTCAAAATTTTGATGTTTCATAAATAAGTCGAGGAACTTTTATTCACAAAAATGAAAAATAAATTGGATCCCAAATTTACTCTCAATCATAAATATCGGGCTAATTTTCTACTTGTAGCGCGTTTTATCCATTTTATGTGCATCGTATAGTCTTCGTAAACATCGGGCTAATTTTATACTGTACTTCTAACAAGTTTTATTCATTATATGCGCGTAGTATAGCTAGACTTGTGGCTTTCTTATGCACCGTTATTTTTTGTATCTCGATATTGAGAATATTTTTTCCCCTTTTTGGGAACTTCATTCCCAGCTTTGATGAACACGAGACACAATTAAATAAACTTCCATTGAAGTCTATGGGAAAACGTGATTCGACACGTGAACACCCCGAAGTAGGGACGAGGTCAAAGCAACGATACGTCCGCATCTCGGGGTCCCACTTATCCCCCACTAACGTAGCATTGGGTCAAGTATGGCACCGTAATGTCGAAGTTCCGATTTTCGTGATAGTCTTCTAAAACGATTCGGGAAGTCAATTTAGTTTTTTTTGTTGATGCTGCTTCTTCGGTGCTTCATAAGCCTTTCACCAAGGTTCACGGGTCCTGTCGATTATTAAAGACAGATTTGATTGGCATTGGTGGGACCGGTCTGGCTGAAATTCAAGTGGATGATGACTTGATATGCTTGTCGGTCATGAATTGAGTTGGATAATCCATGGCTGGGGTTGGGATTTAGGTGGTGGGCCGGGTTTGTTGCTAATCAAAGCACTTGAAATATTCAGTTAGTTCGGTTTTAAAGTATCCGTAAGATTGGGGTAGTTGAATATTGAGTTGGGTTTTTTCGATGTTGTGCCAAGTTATTTTCGTTGGGCAAATGTAGGAACATTGTTATCGATGGATTAATTTTTCTACAGTATTTGGTTAATTTGATTGATGCGAGGTGACGTTGATGATGTTACCATGGTTTTGATGTCGGCGCGTGTAAAACAAGAGATAGATGAAATTTTCAATGAGGAAGTTAAAAAGGCTTATGCGATAACTCTGAAGGACACACAAAATTCAGTCCTGGAATCATTACCTAATCATTACCTCGGTTTCGGGGTGCATTTTGAAAAATCGACGGAAATTAATTTTCTATTTCAGTAGTAAACAGGATATTTTTCTTGAAGATATTTTTGAAATTTGTATACTTCTCGTGTCACACGGGCCTTCGTTTGGGCTGTTAGGTGAAGTTGCAGCAACGAGTTGCTTTGGATTCGTTTGGGCTGAGTGAGTTGTTAATCTCACCTTACTTGCCCTTCTTTTGTTCTCCCTTGTATGTCATATTCGATCAATTTGAGAGGGCAATTTTATTGGTTGCCCAACAACAAAGTGGCTTCATATCTCGAGCCCGGTGTCCTGCAGCATGCCAAATTGTAATTATCTGCCGTGAATCACAACACAAACTTTAACATTTCGCAACAGAAAAAAAATAGCTGAATGTGGAGTAAAATTTATTGCTCCGTTGTGACTTGAAAGATTTTCTTTACTACACGGGTTGGAGAAAAGGCAGTGGAGTAAAGCAGGGTAAATTCCACCCACTATTTCATGCGAAGTGGCCTCAAAGCGTCGGAACTCCCAGCACGACTGCTATCCCGTAGAAATTTAATGTTTGAAAGCGAAATTTATGGAGCAAAAATTTCGAAAACACCCGAGTTTTTTTTTTCTTTTTGCTGACGCCACTTGTTTTGCGATGCTGCCGAAATTATCTCACAGTTACGCGGTAAATTTAGTTTTACTGGAAAAACTCGCTACAACGAACTCCCAGGGACCTGAGGAAAAACAAAAAAGAATTCAAGATGATATTCTGGGCTGTCTGAGCGTATAGGACTGGAATTTAATGGAAGCAGATGAAATAGTTTAAAACACATCCAAATCATATACTGTTTATGAAGAAATGCCATCATTTTTAACTTTTTCTACTTTATTAACACGTTTAAGTTTTATACCTTACGCTAATAGAATAAAATCTGGAAGGGAAAGAACTTGAAAGATTTTTATCAATATAGAATGACTTCATAGTCAACCTTTTTTGTGCAGCTTCTTGAGCCTTTATTTATCAACAACTGTATGTTCCCTGAAATAGAACATTATCCCTTCAAAGATTCTTCACTATTTTTGAAATTCGACATTTTTCAATTCTGAAATAAAGCTGGATGAATTTCGATTAGAGCCTACACATACTAGATTAGATTACTTCCTGCAATACTAAATTTTCTTTACAAATAAATTAGTAATCACATTTTTGAAGGTTTTTCTATTACGCACAAGTTGGATTTTCCCGTATTGAACCGCTTCGTAAATCTTTCATGTTGTCCATGTTCACATTATCAAGGCAAGATTCGTTAAATACTGTATTTAATGCTCAGCTTAAGTTAACTATGAGTTCGGTAATACAGTAGATCAAATTGACTACATCAGTATGCATGACTTCGGTACATGTTACATTTTTTGCAAGTGCTCTGAATTAATGTACTGTACGTAATCATGCCTTCTCTGCTGGATTCAAGTAGGGCATGTCTTTCGTAAAAGGTAAATTCATAATATGTTTCGGTGCTGGGTTGGGTTAGTTGAGGGTTGAGTAAGGGGAAGAATATGTTGCAAGGTTGGTTTAGCTTGGGGGTGAAACCAGACTAGGATGATTCAAGGTTGTGGTAATTTATGGTTCGTGGTTAATTGGTTTGGTGTGTGAATGAAGTCGGTTATCGGTTGTAATCCACTGGGGAAAAAACTATCATCATGGTTGCTCAGGCAGATTGTCAAACAGTATTTTCAAAAGGCGCTGGAGTAGTTTTTTTTTTTTAATGGGAGGAGAATCTGATATTCTTTATAGTGCCGTGGAATGTCAGTGTGACGAATCTCGTTATAATAAATTACTCGTTACAAAGAAGTCGTGTTTCAGTTCCCTGCCGAATAGCAGTAATGCTTTTCAAATCCCTTTATAAGGATATTTCCTTGTACAGTACATTACTGTAGTTCGTTTCTGTTATTCAATGATCGCACGACTTTCCAACGTGCATCGGACGAATTTCATCGTCATTCAAGTTAACGCAATTGAAGTGAGATTTACTGCGTTTTGTACCGTTTCTTCCCGTTACTTCCTGATATCGAAAGTGAGAAATGCTGCAGACGTGATTGAAATTAAGTCGTTGTCGATGTTCGTGCTTCTTCTTGTCCTTGAGTCAGGCGTAAAACCACCGAGTCGCAACACAAAAAAAAAAATTTATATAAATAAATAAATATACTTGTGCATATACTGTATAAACATTGCCGGTCCGCAAGCATGTTTTGGGGAAATTGTCCAGTCTGCGGGCCCAAAAAGGTTGGGGACCACGTTTTCCCATAGAATTACATGGGAATATATTTTATCTTTCCTCATGTTTGGCATACAATTGAGAAAAGTCCTTCAAAAATTCAATGAGAATGTTTTTCTCGCCTGAAGGATGCAGGAATTAACTGTGCAGAAGATGAAAACGAGTCCGAAAGGAAAAAACACACGCGCATATAAAAAAAGAAATATAAAGAAAGGAAAAAAAAGACAAGCACATATATGTAAATATATATACAGTATGTTTGTGTGTGTGGTACATAAATAATGCATACATTCTATTGGAAAATGTTCCAGTCAGAATCGGAAGTTTTATTGCGTGGACTGTGTTTTGCTATCCCCCAGGTTACAGACTCGTCAATGGAGCAACAAGGTGGTGAGGAAAGTGAGACGGGAGAAATGGGCCGTGGCTGAAGGCTTGGTCGTGAAAGAAGTGAACATGATCGTGACTCCCCGGGTCGTGGCAGAAGTCCGGGAGCATTTTACAACGGGACTCGACCTTCCGCGACTTGAACTCCTGGTCCCGGTGCTTCCGTGACGAAATTGGGTAACCCTTTTTGCAGACAAACTCCAACCAAATAGAAAAAAGGGGGGTCGAGCCCTTTACTGCCCAAATTCCGTGTTTAATTACCGTAGTTGCGTCGCGCAAGTCTTTTATATTATGACGAATGCCCTGAGAAAACTAGGGCGTGGTCTGTGTAAGGTTTTATTTATAGTTGTTGGATGTTTACAAGCCTTACACCTGTAAAGTGTTGGTAGAATTGGAATCAATAAAATTAATTAGCGTAAGTTTTCTTTGGTACTCGGTTGAAAAGATTTAGGCAACAAGGAGTTCCAGTGGTTGGAAAAAATAATGATATTCACACCAAGCTTTTCACAAGTGTAAAAAAGAAAAAGAAGGCAAATACGCCTCTTTTGAATGCTTTAAGCTCAAAATAGTTTTGGAAGTTAAAGTTAAGGTTATAAAAACACTTCAGTCAAATTTTACAAAAGTTTCACAGGTTCCGAAGTTTTTGAAAGGGTTCACACAATTCCCGAAATTTTGTAAGTCCGCAAAAGTTCTCGAAATTTTGGACAAGTCCGCGATTTTTCGAATTTCAAGTTGTACGAAAATTATCCGCAGCTCCTTCAAAGTTCGACTAGTAGTTGTTGCGCCAAATTCGGGGGGTTTTATGCAACTTTTCTTCCCCATTTTGGCGCCAATTTCTTGGTTCGAAAACACCCAGGTGCTGGGATTTTCAAAGTCAACAAACTGGCCAGATGTTGGCAGCTGTCAACGACTTTTTCGTTGTTTTTTGAACACAGTTTTCCCCGGTTTTCGGGCGCGATTTTATTGTCTTAACAGTGGGTTTTAGTGCTGTTTTCGTGATATTTGTACATGTCTTTTTCTCCCGGTAACCGGGTGCTTTTAGTTTATTATCTTGCAGAAAAATACTGTTCCCAGGAGTGGGTTTTTCTGGGGAAGTCGAGGCAATTTTGGACAGTTTGCAGTTTAGAGATAAAATGCTTTTTGGAAAGAAGATCTGTTTCTGCTTGTTTTCGCCAGCAGCTGGCAATAATTTTCGTTTTGTCCCTGTGTTTCAAAGTTTTTGCTGAGGGAGTCGTCTCCCTTATTTTACAAGTGCGCAGATTTTACAAGCAGCTCGAATTGCCCCGGTTCCGGGGATTATTTTTTGGTTCTATTCTCTTCCTTTTCAGGATTTTTTGGTTTTCGGTTGCCCCGATTTTTTGGGGCGCCAACTTTTCTTGTTCTTGTCTTTTTTGGCGCATCCCAAGATGCGCCGATTAAATTTCAAGTCAACGGACCCCTCTTTTTTTGTGGCGGCGTCCTTTGCCGCAAAATAAATTTCGCACAGTTACTGTACCACAGAAAATCGGGATGAACTCATAAAAAAAAACACACAAGACTATCTTTATGAAATAAACCAACGCGCATCTGATTTATAATTCAGACTCAGAATCTTTTTTGTAGGAAAATGGAAATTGAAGCCTTTGAACACGAATGCTGAAGAATATCCCTTTTTCTGAAGTGGATCTTGGAGCAGGAGTTCATTGCTTTTTTATGCCATCGATATTATAGCCACGAATTTGTCGTAGTCTTGGATTTTTGGAGTTGAAGAAGAAATAGGAAAAATTGCATTTTTGTGGAGTAAAATTCACATTCGTACAGTATTTTTCTAAAAAAAAAAATATATACCGCCTTGTGTGAAGTGGACGCAGAAAATAATATCTTTCGGCAATCTCACAGTCACTAGAATTCTTTCGAGTCTGCCAAATTTTATCTGCAAAAAAAGGGGGGGGGGGGACCAAACACTTCTTGGCTGATTTACTTCTCGAGAGACTGAAAATATTCCCTTCATTGAACCTTGGTTGTAAATAACTCACAAGCACGTGACTATATAAGAAGTTAAAGCGTGTCGCAATAGCTTGCAGTATTTTGTCTCGGGGGGGGAACCAACGACTCCAAGATCCTCTTTTCCCCGGGTTTATACCGGCATTTGTTGGAAGCTGATGTTTGCATGAAAGAACAGCGTCGTTGGGGGTACTCTGGCATTCAGGGTTGGAGGATATTTGGTCAATCTGGAAGTCAAATGAGACCTAGAAAACACAGCGGGTTTTGCACGAGCAGCCAGTCGCAGTACTCGAACGACGGGGGTTTTGTGTGTGTGTGAGGGGGGTAAAGTGGGGTGTGAACAGCACCAGCAGCTGGAGGCTCATTAATTCCCCGGTCGAGATAAAGAAGCCCTTTGAGTTGCTCTAATTTGCATAAGCCGCGGTCCTCAAATTGGTTTTCGCGGCTCAGTTGCGGGTGTCGACGAGCGGCCCTTTTCTTCCTTCCTGTATATATATATATACAGTATACGTATGTGTGCCCATCCTTGTGGGTAACATTCCCCAGGAGGATCTGGCACACGGGTTGCCACTTTATTCTTTTTTAATGGAGAAATAATGAAGGATAACTCGTGGTATGGTCAATGATAAGCGTGAATGCTTGAACCTTTCCCTAAATTTTTTTGCATGCCTTCTTTTGGGCAGAAGCTCACTTATTCATTTTTTTTCTTGAGGTGAAATATTACTAAGTAAAACAGGTTTCGGATCGGTTAAAATTGAAATGATAATGCTTTTTTTCAAGTACAGTGACTAGAATGATGTTTAGAATGATTCCCCAAACAAGTAAATTAATGCGCCTACATGAATGGTCCCGAAAGAACAGCCATTAATTTATACTCCGCTTTTTCGCGAGAAGATCATTTCGAAATTTTTTTTAACACCATTCTATTTCCGGTCATGTGGATATGATTGTCGAAAAAGGCAGTAAATCACCTGCGGAAGATGGGCATTTTTTGGTGTGCAAGGAAACCCCGTGCGGCAATAAACAGCTTTTCGTACACGTACCAAAACCGAGACAATAAATGCTGTATAAATTTCTATCTTCAACCGGAAACTGTCGTTAAATCGGTACTTGAAAAATAAGGGGGGGGGGGGTTTCCGTTTTTAAATCGGTACCCACCAGTGTTTGGCGGCCGCCAGAAACGGGGCACGTTTCAAGAGGCCCTTCGCGGTAACCCGACGCCGGTGTGATGAGGAAAACCCCTCGTCCTGGGGGTTTTCTGAGGCACGGGGATGGAAATTCCGGTCCTTCAGAGTGGCGGCGCATTGGGGGTAGGAAGTTACAAGAGGGCGGCTGTGTGAGGTGTTCAGGAAATGAGGCGGCCGGGTTTGCTGCTGCTCCTGTGCCCAATGCAGCACTGATGCCTCATTATTTGCCCACTTTTTTTTTCTTGTTTTTTCTTTTCCTTATCTATTGAGATGGTGGCTTTCTTCATACTGTATATACTTTTGGAAGATCTGTTGCGAGCCAGAAGAGGAGGAAATGGGGGGTTTGTTGATCTCTTCAGGATGTGCTGGTGCTTCTTCGGATTGGACTGGAGATTTTTAATTTATTTATTTTTTGTATACATTTTGAAAAAAGAAAGACGCTTTCCTCAAGAAAAGATGCAGATGCTATACAATGCAGTACTTTGAAAATGATATATCTTTGTTGATTTTATAATTTTTGGACCATCAGATGATTAATTTTAAAATCTCTAATGTCAAATGTTGAAGATGAGTGATCCTCTTTCCTGGGATCCGGAATAATTTGAATAATACATCCCCTATATTCAAGTAAATTTCTTATTAAATTTATGGGTTTTTTTGCATCTTTGCATTGTTTTTAAATTGACTTTTTTCTATAAAAAAAAGTACTTGAGAACATTTAGAAATACAGATGCCGATAATTTCTCATTTCTCGCGAATATTGGAGATTAACTGATTAATCTTTGCCAATTCAAAATGTAAAAGATGATAGATTATCTTTTCTGGCACCCGGACATTGATACATTCTGAGTACTGTATTCAATGGCGATTATTTATTCGATGATTTCTTGGGATGCTGTTGTATCTTCGGGTTGCCTAAAATAAAACTGTTTGTTTTTTTAAACGAGAATAAATTAAGATATCTGTAATTACCCATCAGCATGTAGATTATTTCTCATTTTTGTGAAAATATGGGAGAGAAACGGATGACTGTTTACCCATTTAAAATGCTCAAGAATATGATTAGTTTTATTTTTTCGGGACCACGAATTCATGCATTCAGAATATTCAAATGCACTAATTCCTTTGATGATTTCTCGAGATATTTTTGTATTTTTTAATTGACCTGATAATTTGGGTTTGAAAATTATAATTAAAGCGTTCCATGAATATCAATGCATATTAATTCTAATTTCTCGCGACAATTGGAGGGAAAAAGCGTAATCTAATTTTTTATTTTCGGCTATCGGAATAATTTTATTCTTTTTTCAACACTCTCACATTTTGAAAAAAAAATCAATTATCTTCGCTGGGATCCGGGAAAGCAGGAATTAAGGAATTTTCAGAGTACTTTCGAACTCGAAATTCAAGGAAGATTATCTATCTTTTGCAGTCGGACTGAAGAGAGTCTTTCTTGTCTTGAAAAAACGTGAAGTATTATCCAGTACCAAACATGAAAAAGGATTCAAGACTTAATAAATTGTCGCATGCAATCCTAAAACATTCTCATCTAATTCATAAGTGGTATTTGGATCAAATATTTATAACCTGGTCTCTAAGATTCATCAAACAGACGAACATCCCAATGACAACAGGAACCCCCAGCATCGCAAGACTCCTATACAGTAATCGACCCCCCCCCCCCCCAAAAAAAAGAAATCGAAGCCCTCCAACCAAGTTCCCTCTGATGCTGGCCCTGAATAATAAATTGGAATACAATATCGGCGGACTGGAAATACACATACCCACACCCTGGGTTACAGAAGACATCCCTTTTCTGGGCAATGTAAGTTGGGTGCAATTCGGACCCCCGCGGGAAGCCCCATATATACATAGGAAGAACTTTTCTCCTCCTACCCCCAGCAATCTAGTCGTCCGTCTCTGCATAAAACTGGCCCCAGAAACTTCTCCCCACACACACACACACATAGATACCCCCAATGCGGACTTGCAAACTTCTTGATGAAGTCGTCCTTGCTGGTGTGTGTGTGTCCCCGGGGTTTGCAAGTGTCTCGACCCGTATGCTAATTAAAGTGCCTGTCGAATAATATAACGCTGGGAGGATGGGAAGTCAGTCCTTCCGCCGTTCTTTCGAGCGCTATTAAACGCGGATCAAGGACTTTTGCCCACGAGTATTACTTTCATACGAACCTCGCATTTTACGTTAGGTATAATGGGAAGAAATTTTAGCGTAAATTTCCTCCTTTGTCTGCCTCTCTCTCTCTCTCTCTATTTATCTTTCTTGCATGGCTCATTATGGTGAATGCGTTAGAGGTGAATCACCGAAACTTTTTGACCGGGCGTCGGCCCCCGAGAGATTAATTACGGTATGCGTGCGCCGGAAATGTACGAACTCGGTCGAGTACTGACGTAGCCCTGTTGGAACGGACGTCACACTTTTTCCCACGCAGGTGTCGCTCCTCTCTTTGCATAAAAATTTCTGAACTGATTCGGAACCGTCTTTCCGGAGAAATACTAAATCTGGAATTTGTGCATTTGTTCGGATTGATTTAATTCTCCAGTTTTCAGAGCTTATATTTTCATAGAGTTTTTTGGTGGGAATATTGAACTGTAGCACTTTTTCGCAGCAGGAAAGTGAATTCGGTGGATTGTACTTCAGTAGTTCAAGTTCTTATCAGATGGCAAATTCTGTCGTTTCTTCACTATAGTGTATAGTGGACTCAGGTTAACCAACTTTTGGTATCCAGAAAAAAAATCCCTCGGGTGAGAAACTTTTGTTTCTTGGGGAAAATCCCAAATCTGAGAATAAAATTTTCTTTTGAAGCTAACATTTATAGTGCAATTTAAGAGCAAATGAATCCTTTTCTGCATTGATATGCAAAGTTGTCCCTCTTGAAAGTTTGATACATATGTGTAATCTTGTGCCTTTTTTTTCATTTCAGCTAAATGATTTGAATGATCTTCTGAGACAAAATTGCATTGCAGTAATGTACTTGTTTCCATGTATTTTTTTTTGTGCAGATAAAATTTGCTGTAGAGAGCGAATGCACCTGTAATACCTTCAAATCCCTCGAATTGAAGTTTTGAGTCCCCCAGCATTTGCTCAGCAGACACAAAGACAGGATCTCCAACTCGGAAGAGAAATCAATGCTCTTGACGCAAACGGCGCGAATAATCAGCATCAGCAGAATGTCTGCACCCAGGCAATATTCAAATGCCGAATCAATAAGGGTTATTGGAGATCGTGGCCATGGGGGGTTCTGCTGTGTGAGCCTTGTGAGGTGAGGACAGGGGGGGGAGGGGGGTGTATATAGTGAGGACAAACCACCAGCTGGAACACGGAGCCCTCCAGGGCCTTGGCCTGGAGGCAAGAGCAAAAACTTTCCTCAGTCCGCCCATGCAGCAGACAACAATCCTCCCAGCACTGGCAGTGCACTTGACAACAAGGGGACAAAAGGTGGGCTTATTCGTGATAACGCAAATGCAGACACACACACACATATGGACTGACTGAGATTAGCTGTCTGCGAATGCTTTGCTTCCAGCACCACGTCCTCAAATGTCAACCATTTTATGCATACTGTATATAAACTTTTTGCAACCATATGCCTTCTCAATTAAATGATTTGGACACTGGCAAAAAAAAGTTTTAATGGCTATCAAAAACATTTGTATCAACCACTAATATGTTAGCTAATAGAAAAGCTATCTTTTGTTTTGCATAAAAAAGGTGTGTTTGGTACTCAGATAAATACAGTACTACTGCATAAGTAAAGTCTTTCTAGAATGATCTTGTCTGCCACAATTTTATCTGGATTACAATTTTATTTTTAGTCACATAGAGTTCTCTCCTCATGTTACACGTGGTACCCAGCAAATTTGACAGTCCAGCAATTCAACAGTCAAATTTGCTGGGAGGCCAGCTTTAAATTTTTACCCTGCCCCACAATTATACCTGCAGGGAGACACAACATGTCTTATTTAATGTAGAAAGAATTGTATTTGAATTGTATTTGTATTTGTCTCACAATTCAACTGCTTCACGATTGACCCTAGTCAAGGAATGGATTATGTTCAAATTGTGAGGTAGCAACTGTATAGGGTTTCTCAACAGGGAGATTCTCTCTTTATTATATTTTTTCTGGTCCCTTGAATTTTGTTGCAGAAAGAGTTCACTTGTACAAGTAGACTCTCTAATACAATGTTTTTTTTTTGTGTGGTCCCATAGGGGTTCTCTACCCATTCCAAGCAGGGGTTCTCCACAACTACCGTATTCACTATGCGCCCTTGAGTAAGGTGCGCACAGGGGTTTTTCAGTTGGAAATTTTGCTAAAATCTTATCCCTGAGTAAGATGCGCACCCACATTTGTTTGTGAATCTAAAACCAATAAAGCTCAAAAATAAAACCAAAAAATTGAATTTAGACATGAATTGAACAAGAATCTGATCAATTTTGAACTGTTTCAGTGCAAAAAAGTTTTCTGGTTACATTTGTTAAAAATTTCTTCACTATAATTAACCTAAAACTTTTTGAAAAATTTGTACCGGCTTCTGACACGCACCCCTTTTTTTCTTCTGAAATTTGAGAAAAAAAAGGTGCACATGGTACTCAAGTAAATACGGTGAATCTTTTTCTGGATCTGAATTTTTTTTAAAGAGAAAGAGTCCTCCAATATTCCTCAAGAAACAGGATTTAAAATTTAAAAAAAACCAAGAAATCTCAGCAGTGCTAAATGAACTTGGAAAATGTTGGTGGTGACACAAGCACCAGCATACACTCAAAGGCAGTGCCGTTTTACGTATTATTTAATCAAGTTCCTTATTATTTCATCAAGTTCCTCAACATACCAGAGATTCCCCACAAATTCCGCAACAAAAGCGAGACCAGCAGCCCGCAACATGGCGAGGGGGGAAACTCAATTCCGCCTCACACCACCGAAAAGGGGGAAACGCAATTAAAATGCGAAACTGGCCCACACAATGACAAAGAGAGGGAACCCCTTCAGCAAACACTGAAACCCCTCCTCCGAGAGGATTTCCCTAGGCCACCGAAACTTCATCTCGCTCCACATATAGGGACGATATCCTCATTTCTTGAGAAAGTTTCAAAAGAGAGGGTATAAAGCCTAATTGGGAAATTTCAGCGGTCGCATTGTTTTTCTGAGACATGTCACCCAATGGTTATTGTGCTTGAGATGAAATATGAAATTCGGATATTGTCATATGACTGCCATGCGCGGGAGCTGGACCTGGCAACGCTTTTTAGAAAATTAGTTCAGAAAAATTAACAAGATTGATGAAACTTTCAGAGTGGTGAACAATAATTAATGTGTTCTGTTGTTCACTCAGCAGCTCATCACAGAGAATTATATAATCTTTGTTTAGTATTTGATGTTGGAATGTGTTCAGCATGAATGATCATGAAAATGGATGCTTTCTGCTGCTCTGAATTGGAGTGGTACTTTTTACAAAGGGAAAAAAAGATGTTGAAATCATGTTGAAAACCTGCCTATTGCTTTTTTTGGAATTCCTATGATTTAAAATTGCTGTCCCCCCCCCCCCACGCAGCATTACCTTACTTTAGCATCTAATGTTTAGTACAGATGCAATGAATTTAAGTTGAATATTGTCCAACAACTAATTTCAAAATTCAAGGGTTTGCAATATTATCCTACAAAATACTCCATTGCTTCGTTTTGAGTTTCTTCTCTTATTATTCCTTTTCTGAAATTAGATGAACATGGGAAGAAACTTCCCCATGCATATATTTTCTCCTTGTTTTGGTTTGACAACTTTTGCGCTTGCCTGCCTCAGATGTGCATGACCCATTTTGCTAGCAGGCTCACATTTAATGTTCCTTTTCCTGTTGACAGTTATAAATGGTAATTGCTGTTCCTTAAATTCAGCTTCTTCTATTCCTGATTATATTTCTGTGCTAGTTCCCAAGATATACATCCTGGTTCCAAGACCTGGATACGCATCCCCAAATCCTCAAAACATGTCATGATCCTAATATCCCAGAAACTATATATATTTGTGTTTTCCCTGAATCTGTCAGAAGAATCTCACCTGAGAATTGGAACTGAGACTCTCGCAATTGTTCTCAAAAAGACTTGCATTGTTTTAGCAAGCCTTCTTTAATTCATATATAGTGTCTTGACTTCTGAGTGTGTATGTTTGGAAATACAAGTGTGATTAAGAGTACCAAAGAAATATAGCTTATACTCATTATTTGTATTTATCAGTGTTTGATTTATTTGACTCAACCAACAAAGTATTTCACCTCCAAGTTAAGATAATAGCAAATTAACCAAATTACATTTTAAAAATAAACGTTCTATATTTGCGTGTGTGTGCATGATGTGCCGAAGAGCATGTCAAAAATCCCGAGGCATTTTTTAAAAATCCACTCATGCTTACAAATAAAATAGTGCAGAAGGTTCATGATAATGTGTCTTAAAAGTATGTAAGAGAAAGATTTTAGTGTAGCAAATATATTTCCTACATAGCTCCTATAGCTCTAGGAATTATTGCAATAATAACGAAAGTATCATTCTGTACTGTAATCCTACAAAAACATTCCTTTATCACAATGAACAGCAGGGCAGAAGTCATGATGCCATAATTTTGCGTGGGACCAATAATGAAGGTCCCTTTAGCTTATTTACAGCAATTTAATTTTCTGTGTTTTTTCTGGATTTTGAATTCGGTGTTCAGCCATCGCAGAAGCTATATAGTGACGGAAAAAAATTTCCATACTTCCGATTTTTATCCATTTATTGTCAACACAACTTCCATTTTGAGCAAGTTGGTAATGAGAAAAGACACCGCTTTAGAACGAAATGCCCTGGGAACGAATTCAACTCAGATTTTTAAAAGTTGATTCATCAGAATTCCGCAATACAATATAACAGTATATTATTGTAAACCAAACCATGGGGTGTTTCTTCAATTAAACACAGGCAAAGGATGTCCTTCTGTGGTGAACACCCACTTGCTCAGGGAGATCTCTTCATCATTATTGCTGAAGAGCAAATACAAATATTTCAACGTTTCCGCCAGAAAGTAGCTCTGTTGCACGTCATCATGCACCACGGGTAAATTATCAACATCCCGAACCCCACTGAACCCGTGTTCCACTCTACAATGGGTCTCCAAGGCTTCGATCAACTCGAAACCCCATCGACGATACTTGTCATCATGGGTCAGTCTCCACAACACGAAATAACTCTCCACTGCTTCGGGTCTGAGGCAGTAAAACATCTCGGTTCCTTTGGCATCGTTGGATCCGTTTCCCGTGAATGAGAAAACGTTGGGACTCAATTTTGTCTTTGTTAATTCGTAGCTGCGGTGACACGTTTCCGTAATTTCTTGTCCAATTTTAAAATAGTGCTTAGATGATTCAAGAGCTGCTGGATTGTTGTGAGCACCTAAGGCAAATAATCCTCCAGCGAAACACGTCAAATGTTCCATGGTGTTGCCCAAACGACCGCCACGAAAATCAGTCAAGTAATGCATGCCACTGTTTGAAATCTGTACAAATAAAAACAGAGTTTCACAATCTTATAAAGACAATCTATGGGTTGCTTCGTACTGGTTCACCGGAATTATAAATATTAATTTTAGAAGGATAGGATAAGATGATCAAAAGTATAAATTTCCTCTCGTACAGGGTTACAATTATTCAAAGAGGATGATGCATAAAAATGTTTATACAGCAACAAGAAAAATATATTTGTAATTTCAGTATAATTTTTATTCCATGTGTTGAGTTTTTCAAATAAATCAGATGACCTCGAAGGCATTATTTCTTGGATATCTTCTGAATTTGCTGCGTTTTGGTCTGCACCCCATTGCCGTATTCGATGAAACAGAAAACGATGAGACAAAGAAAATCTTCTTTTTATGGAACCAAATAAATCGCTTTATTTCTATTATTTTTATGTTAATTATTTCTCTATTATTTAAAGATCAAAGCAGTAATTCAGCCCAATGGTCAAGCTCATCTGTTTCTCAAACTTTTTCCAATTCTCCTGTCTGTTGGCCAAAAAAAAAAAAAATTAAAAATCTGTTCTCGTGGGTAAGATTCTGTTGAATGTGTGTTGTGAAATCCTGACAATTCTTCTTTGGAAATGGCTGTACTTCACTCAAGCACTTTCTCTACTTGAAAATCAAGTACTGCAATTTCAAGCTCTATTTTTCACATCAGCACAGTATTGTACCTTGAGGGCACCATAAAAACTCGAGACTTCAGGATCTTGCTATAAAAAAAAAAATAATTATTGGGAAGGATTCCTTCTTTCAGTAATTTTTAAAATTGTAATATAATCATAGTGATTTTTAGGCAATGAATTCATATATTGTTTGTATACAAAGAACACTAATCTTAACTATTTATTATGAATTAGGTGTCGAATTACCCTCAACAATTTTCCGGAAATGGCTTCAATGGCGTCGTAAAACATGTTCTTTGAATTCTCGTCGGTCTTGTTGGACTGAAGCCAGGACTTGAGTAGGTACTCATAAAAACTGTCTCCAAATGGCCCCATGCTGACTTCATTTCCGTGAAAATTCCCAGTCATCACCGAAACGTAGTTTGGATACAATCCATCCTGTTTCGGTGCATCTCTGAGCACAGCCCTTGCTTTTTCAACCTTTTCCAAATACCTTTTGTCGCCTGTGATTTTTGTCAAGTAAGCAAACTCCAGATGCAGAGTTCCAACATCTGCTAAAATAGTCGTTCCTGATGGAGACCACTTGTGATTCTTTACTGCTCCTGTAACAGGGTTTACGTGACTGTATGGAATTCCAGAAGGGGATTTATCGAAAGCTGGGAGTAATTTGTCAGCAATGTGAACCGCTTTTTTCTTGAACATTTCATCGCATGTCAATGCATAAGTGGACAATAATCCGCCGACAAACCGTATGTTCGTTTCGAACACCGAGAGAAAAGAGTTCTGGAAAAGAAAGCAAATCAAAAAGAATCAATGCATAGAAAGAAAATTGCTTTAAAAATGTTGCTTTACAGTATCGATTTTTTTTCTTTAGCTATGGATAACGAGTTGCTAAAAGATCGCGGTAAATGACTGCGGTTTTGCACAATTCTCCGAAATGATTTCGATAAATTATTCAATTTGAAGGAAATAAAATGTCCAAAA
The DNA here is from genome assembly GCA_905338405.1 of Notodromas monacha. NCBI lineage: Eukaryota > Metazoa > Arthropoda > Ostracoda > Podocopida > Cyprididae > Notodromas > Notodromas monacha. The sequence continues at coordinate 21,772 of CAJPEX010000699.1, forward strand.
CAGCTTACTTCATTGTAGAAGTTGAGATTATCCTGAACCCATTTTCTGGCTTGTTGAAATTCTTCCGTGAGTCCCATAATCAGCAAGGTGTCCAACGAGTCTACAATTGTCATGCCTAAATGGTTGACACCAGCTATAGAAAGATTGTGTGCAGATTTTGAGATGGGCATTAATTCATTTTCGCCCCACGCGAACTTGACATAATTCTTCCATGCATGAATGGTCATCTGAAAATGTGTGAATCTTTAGTCTCAATAAAATATTATTATTTTTCTACTAAACTGAGTTCTCATATGGCTTTTGCAGAATATGGTCATTTTTCTAGACCTACGCAAAACAACGTTGAGGTTATGTGTAACCACGTACCTCTGACTTTGAGTCCGTGTATCATGATACTGATTTTATTTCAAAATTAGAAAGATGTCGCTCTCTTACCTCTCGAATTTTCTTTCGGACTGCGATTTCAGTTTCGTATGTGCCAGTTCCATCATTTTCATCAACTTCCGAAGCATGTGTGTATGGAACGCAAACTGGGGCAAGTGTCTCCAACTTGAAATTATCTTCAGAATTCTGCTTTTTGAAATTTTGCAAAAGTCTTCCATGAACTTTCCGACGCTGAAACAATTCGCCCATGCGTGATGGTGATCCTGATCGAGTGGAGATATATTCAGATTCTGAATGTACGAAATATATTTTTGCACTGAAAGTATATTAGCACTAAAACAATTTTCAAGACCTTTCTGCGGAGGCTAGAACATTTGTCAAGTTCCTCTGATGTTGACCTTTTCGTTTGTGTGCTGCTCTGAATAATTTCCACGCAGAAGTGAGTCAAGTAAATCATATTTAATTTGTTGGTTTAATATTTCGTGATTGTTGAAACTACCATTGGTGCTTGAATACCAAGAGCGCAGTTTTTCAAAAATTGAGAAAAATGTGTGCGTGTCATTTACCTAGTTAATAATTTTTGGCCGAAACACTTTTGGTGCTCGAAGTCAACTTCCTAAGAGCTATTTAAAAGGAGCACAAATGCCTAAAAAAAAGAATAAAAAATCAAAAGCAACGGAAACAAATGTAATTTTTATGTTTAATCCACACGTTGTGCTTTTTCATGTACAATATCCGAGTATCTCCCAACTATTGGACAATTCAAACTAGAAGACATCTTATTTAGGGAACTGGTTTTCTCACAATTTGAAGAGATGACGAATAAAATCCAGGTGCGGATATTACTTGGAGGCGAGTAGTTTATATTTTTTATTTAAGATTAAGTTGGGGCATAGGGTGTGACATCTTTCAGATGAATGACAAAGATGAGAGAATGGGAAAGAGACAGAGAATGATATTGATCAACGCAAATATCTTTTTTAAATTCAAGGTCATCTATAGACTACAAAGTTTCAGTCATATTTTACTAATTTTATTTTATCTGTTTTCTTGAAATGAGTAAATCTGTGTGGCAAAGAAGAATCAGATACAGAGAGGCAGGAAATTGAATGAAAATCAATTTCCCGCAAAAATATAATTAACCTGATGAATGTTCCCAAAAAAATTTCAGGTTTTTATTTTTCTAAACCAGCGGCTAAGGCAGCTAGTGAATTTACAATAGAGCAAAAAAGTATAAAAAAAATTCCATGCACCACCTAGAGAGTTTATAGGGAATTGACTTCAATTTTTTAATAAAATAGCGAAAGTCATTGAAAAGGCTCACAAATTTGAAGTTTCATCTTCATTTCTGTCACACTCCTCAGAAAATATGGAAATACATACAGAATTCAACTCTTTAGGTCAATTTTTCATCCATCATTTAATCATTTAATCCCTTTTGACACTATTGAGCAATTAAAGTTGTGACACATTCAAAAATTATGATATACATTTCCATAAATAAAATGTTATTTATCATGAACTGATATCAAAAGGTAAATGAACTCTATCAGGATCATCACTGTTATTGGTTTCGTGCGGGTGTTTTTCTTTTATCATTATTAGATGTATTCAAAGAATCATTTGAACTTGGTTCTTGTTTGACTCTACGTGAAATGATGAAATTGCAAGTTATCATAGTATTCCATCCACTTTCTCAAACATTTTTGGGAAGAAAATCGTTTGCCTGATGGATTAAGGATTTATTCTTTCTACTATGAAAGTAGTATATACTCCCGGAAAGAGTATCATATTTCAATATGAAGCGTCGTCCATTTTTCACCAGATTGGCAACGGGGTATTTGTTTTTGCTTTCAACAGCACCATATAAAAAAAATTATTTTCTACTGGGGTGCCACATCCAGTTGAAACCCTGTTCATTTGGGGTTATGGGGAAATGCGGAATTTTAAAACGTAATCCCTACACTATCACATGTTGAAGTATTTTTTTAAATCAGTCCGGTGCACTCAGATATTGCAGAAATAAAATACTGCCTAGTCCATACTCCACTCTAAATAAATGCATGTGTGGTTCTTAACCTTTTCCGGAATATGTCACTACATGGCGTCACGAATTTAACAAGATAAATAAATATAAATCCTGCTTCGAACAACATACTGTTGAGCACAGCCACGACGAGGAAGCAGGCAACCACAAACGCGGGTAACTTCTTGTCACGCAAAAAAAATTTCGCTTTACGATACCACCCCATTTTCCCCAAAAATTGAATCCTGGAGTCAACTGAATGCTCGCGGATTCTTTTGTTTGGTCTTCACTTTTCCCCGCCTACAATCGTGGAAAGAGCCGCGATCATGGCTCAAGTGAATATTCTCTCTTTCCCCTGTTGTACAGTATATATATATTCGGATGTAGTTTAGCCTCCGAATATATATATATATATATCCGAATATATATATATATATACAGTACATATATATTCGGAGGCTAAACTACATTCCGTCGCCAATATATATATAAATATCTATATATTGGCGATGGAATGTAGTTTAGCCTCCGCTGGCTTGTTTATATATTTTATATATAGCATTACAATTTAAATTTAAATAAATTCCCACTGCGCTTCTGCGCTTCCCGAAAACTGTAAAAAATGATTTTTCAATTGAAAACTAGCCACACACAGAGAGTTTTGAATAATTTTTTACTGACGAAAGAAAACCTGTAAAAGGTCAACAATAACAAAGTTGCCAGAGCACCCACTTTAGCTCTATTCACTGGGGATCACCCACGCGTTCAATTTTGTCTAAAAAAAAATATTCTTCTGATTCGCTGTGTGAAAGTCTGTTGGAATTGAGTTGATTTCGCTATTGATTTGGGACATGAATTACTATAAAGGATTTCCCTTCTGATGGAACTTTCTCACGAGATAGTTTCCAGCCAGTCCCGGGCTGATCCTTGTTTACTTTTATTCCAAATTTTATGCATTTTTTTGTTGATACCTGAGGAGCTCTCAACATCCGCTCCAACAGGTATAATTGCTATTCAGTATCAGCACGACTACTTCGACATTCCTTGTGCTGGGACGTGATGAATTCATGTAAATGAATCTATCTACCATACCTTGGTATATTCGTGCAATGAACATCCTTTCATGATGAAGGGCAGCGTATTCTCCGCGATTCAGCTTCCATCACGAAAAGATAATGAGTAGACAACTCATATAAAATTCCAATGATGGTAAATGCTAGGTTTCTTTTTTTTTACATTCATATCGCTGACTTTGGTTTATGCAAAAATTCGAGGAGAAAATACATATTTTCGAAGGGGTTTTGTGACAGGTATATTTCAGCGTTTTGGCTTGTCATTCATTTTTTTTACCGTATACATACAAGTGCATTTTTCGAAACGCGAAATATGTTTGTTTGCTTCACCGGTACTAGGGTGACCGCTACCACCACTATGTGCGGAATTTTTTCTTCTCCATAATTAAGAAGGGCAACTAAAAAACTTGAGCAATAATTGGCGCGTCTCGGGACGCGCCTGCAGCTGTGATCAATCCTCTTGACAGAGCTTTAGAGTTAAGATAAATTGTTACAACTCAACAAGCTGTCGAGAATACGAAAATACGAGCCCATTCCTGGGCCAACAACTTCAACAGAGGGTCAAATGACCCCCCCATTCTTGCTGAGTCTACAAAAAGATCAAATATCCCCAACAAGGGGACCAGATTTTGCCAGCTGCTGGCCGTTGCTCATACTTGTCAACATTCGACGCGTTACCTCTTTTATTGTTGTGTCCCTTGACGTTTCTCTTTTTTGGAAAAGGCATGAACCCCTGATACTAAAACCATTTATCCTTGTCTTTCCAAACATGCGCAGTCTTAAAACAATTTACTAAAGTTAAAAGCCACCTGGTTTTCGAGAGAAAATTTATGCGCAACCCTCGTAAAACCCTGTAAATTGTGAAGACACCCGGTTTTCGGGAAAAACTTGTTGTAAACGTCTCAATTTCTGGAATCAAAAAACACCAGCACCTGGTGTTTTCATCCTCATGAAGCCCAACCCCTGGGACTCTCAGAAGTTACCATGTACCCCACCCCCTTTTTTTTTGTATAAAAACCCCTGATTTTGTATGCTACAACACAGTCACAGTTTGGGAGTCACTGGGCATTTTTTTGTGTGCTTCAAATTTGGAAATTCGCGGACCATGCAAAAATCTATATCATTTTTTCTGAGTGTTTAAAACCTTTTTCCAACTCTGGAACTAAGCTAGGAGTCTTGTAAAATTTCCTGATCAATCCTATTTGATCAAATTGATCTTTACAAACAAAACTCTGCATTTTTAGTTTATTTCAAATCCTGCTCTTGAGAGAATTGGTGAATCAAGAAAGAAACTTTATAAATACTATTTTCCATTTCTGGAACTAAACCTTGCTTCAATTAAAATTCACACAGACCAAATTCTTGTCTCAAAGCATTACGTCATACATGAGAATTTTTGTACTTGCTAAAAACTCTGCCCAAAATCATTTTGTCCAAGTACCAGACTTGCATATTTGTTGAGTGTGTGATTTTACTGTTGTGAATATTGTATTCTGTACAAGTGTTTGATTGACTGAACAAAGGCTTGCGCTGTTTGGGAGAGAATCCCTGGTCGGTTCGCGCACCGGCCAATTGCTGTGTTTTACTTTTTGTGATTATCTTTGAACTCCTTTTCAACTTTTCTTGAGTTTAGTTGATTGCTTAATTATCTTACAAATCTCTCCAAAACTATTTAATATTTGACAAGGTGTACGGCTTGACACTTTAAACTTCTTGATAAAACCGTACAAAAAACTGGTAGCAGAGCGTGGTTCTGTCTACGTAAAAAAAAAAAATCTCTTTGCTTCCACTGCGCCTCCTTAAAGAATCTTTTTACCTAATTATCTTTGTGGTTCTTTGATTATTCTTTGTGTATTTCAAGAGAAACTTATTGTCCTTTTCCTACTAATCTGTGCTGTATTTCTTTTGCGCCTAAAAAAAAATCTTTTTGCTTCCACTGCGCATACTTTGAAAAATCTTAAACTTATCACTTGTGTTGCTCTTTTGATCCTTCTTGTATTTAAAAAATCATCTTGACTCTTGTGATTAATTCTTGCATACTTTTGTGCTATTTTCTGACTTCTTTTGTGTATTTCCAAATTGAAAATTCTAAAAACCTTTCTGTCTCCAGTATTAATTCTCTCATATCTTTTGCCATCCTCTGACTTCCTTTTGTGCATTCAAAACCTTTTACAGGTACCTAAAAATTATCTGTTGTGTGACTTACACCTAAATTAAATCTTCTTGCCTTGTCTGAAGAGTAAAATCTCCCTTTACTTATTTCTTATCTTGTGCTGTCTGCCCTTCTCTGTGTGCATTTCTGAGCCTTTTCAACTTTTACCAAATCTTTTAAATTAGTGTGTGTCCTTTATATTTCTTCTCTTAAAAAAAAAAGGGGGACTTCTCAAAAAAAAAATGAGGACTGAAAGTCCGGTAACCCGTTGACCGGGAACCCAAGGACTGGGTACTGATCCCCTTAAGTTACCCCAACCCTCATCTGGGACTCTCAAATCCCATGATCATTTGCAAAACCTCTTAGAAGCCCTCCTTTTACAAGTCAGGTCAATTCAGGAAACTTTCTCACCAATTGAGTGGCTAACCCTAAAACAGGGAGGATCCATCCTAACCAAACCTGATCTCTTTTGGTGCAAAAAATACAGTGTCATCTTATCTCATAACTATCTGCCAAGATTAAAGACTGGTGATATTTTAAAGAAGGTTCTGTGAGAACTATACGAATTTATTTACCTTCCCCAAATCTGGGAAATCCCCTGAGTCCTGTCTTGGTTCTTCTTAACGCTTGTCACCAAAAAATGAGTCACCCATCCCCTTATTCATCTCTCACATTCTTACAACAAACTTTTTGAGTTAAAGGGGCCAGAACATTGGCAAAGAATATTATTAAACATTGTGTGAAGTGTAGACAACTTTATGCACCCAACTCTCCCAAAAGGGGGGGGAGGCCTTTTCTCTCTGCTGTCCAGAAAACAATCTCCCTGATGTCAGGCTTATCCCGTGCAAAACAATTGATCCTCTCATAAAAGGGGGGAGGTGGCGCTGCATCCGTCCCTCTTTAAAAAACTAACCAACAATTTTTTCATCCCTCCCTGTCAAAAATACCAATAATTCACTAAACTGTTGATAATCTTTATGACAAGTCCCAGAAATGGGGAAAGCAAAACAGTTGAGAAAATAAAAAATTGAGAAGACAGTCTTTGACTTTACAAAATTGTTTATTGATCACCCCAATATACAAGGTTTCCCTTCACCCACATATTGACAATATTACAAATATTAAACATCCTGGCTCTTTTCAGAATTTTGTAAGATTCCTGATATGGACAAAGTCTAAACCCCCTTCTCCCACCACCCAAACAAAGTCACCTGCCAAATCCTGGCTTCTCTGGTCATAGATTGGGGTCCCCTTGTACCTTAGAGGGATCAGGGGGACTCCTTGGA
>CAJPEX010000699.1:34671-85484 GCA_905338405.1 Notodromas monacha
GGCCTCCTTTAAAGAGAATTCACCTCTTGACAGGTTAAAATGGAGGCTAGCCCGAATTGTCAAACTTCACAAAAGCCCCAGAGATGGGAGAATACAAGCCGCCGACGTTATTACCTCCAGATCAAAAGCTGATGGCTCATGCAAACCCTTTTTATTGAAAAATCAATCTGTCCAAAACCTGGTACCTCTAGAAGCAGAATCTGAAACTAGCGAAAAACAATTTCTAAAGAATTTTGGAAAGACTATTGAAGAAAATCCAAAACTGGACAAGCCATCCTTAACTGTTCAAACCTTCTATTATAGAGCAATGTTAAAATAAAATCTTACGGTTCAGGTGAATTATCCTTTACTGAAGATATAAAAGACCTAACTCTCTGGAAGCAAAAAGGGTTTCCCTTCCACTTGGAAGCACAATCTTCATCAGCTATGGTGCTCGACCCAACCAAGGTCTACAGAGTTTACAGGAGAAGTATCGACCTGAGAACCAGGTCAACAAAGGAATAAGTCTTATCCCCGACCTGAGAACCAGGTCTTCTAAAGGTTAAAACGTTCGATCTGAGTACCAGATCTTCTAGAGTCTTAAAACCACCTGTGTAAGGTTTGGGATTAGCTACCCCAGACCTTGACACCTCCTTCTCCTTCATTTTTTGTATGTCTTATATCCTTTCTCTGACATTTATTATTTCTCCATAACAGCATTCACCCTCAGCAACAAACACAACTGTGTCACCATCATCAAAGCTGAAGACCCATGGATAAGTACTCAACCCTTCATCTCCACCCTGGACGCAGAATCAAGATTATCAAACCCATTGGAAAAAATTCACGACTTTATTTTTTCGCATCGTCCTGAGTCACCCCTTCCGGAAAAGGGGTCCCTCCAGGACAAGGGGGGGATTTTGTGCGGAATTTTTTCCAGCAATGGACACCGCCACAAAAAAGAAGGGAGATGTTGACTTGTAATTTAATCGACGCATCCCGGGATGCGCCGAAAAAGACAAGAGCCAGAAAGAAAAAATTGTTCCCCAGGAACTGGGGCAATTTGAGCCGACTGCAAAGTCGGCAAAAACAAGAGAGAGAAGGAAAGAAAATCCCGGCAACCGGGCAATTTGAGCTGATCATAAAAATTCAGCACACTATTTAGAAGAGACAAAATTTCCCCTGAACCGGGGCAATTTAACAGGGCAAAACAACGCCAGCTGCTGGCCAACTGGACAGAAACGCATCAGTTCGCCCAAAAAGCAATTTGTCTCCCCAACTCAAACAGCTTCAAGCTGTCAAAATTCTGCGACTTCCCCTGAAGACCGATCTTCTGGGGCAATACCCCAACACTAAAAATCCCTGCTAAAATAATAAAATTGCACCCGACAACCGGGGGAACAAACCATGTTCGAAACCTTCAAAACAGCACTAAAATTTGCCGTCAGCTGCCACCATCTGGCACTCTACAAAACTCCAAAAATCCCAGCACCTGGGTGTTTTTCTGTCTTTGAAAAATCGCGCCAAAACGAGTGGGAAAAATTGCTTAAAACCCCCCGAATTTCGCGTCACAGACACAGTCAGGATTCGNCTTATCTACTTTCTGTTGAATTATTTGAACAAAGGCTTGCGCTTTTTGGGAGAGAATCCCTGGTCGGTTCGCGCACCGGCCAATTGTTGTGTTGAATTTATTTTCTTCATATCTTACTTGTCTTCAAAGAATTATCTTTTAATTCCTGACTTATAAGTACCAAACTAAAATCTTGTCAACTTAAATTATTCTAAGCAGTACTTGCAAGGTGTACGGCTTGCTCTAATTTATTTCTCTTCTCAAATAAAACCGTACAGGTTTTACCAAAATTCCTTTATGAAAAACACTGATTTTTTCCTGCATTCCCAGCACAGGAATGAAATTGGAGAAGTTTTTCATTGTGTAGATATCTCCAATGCTGTTTAACTTTGATGTACTGTACAAGAGCATCATCAAATGAAAATTGCCACATATGGTCCAAGAAATCGTAGAATACAGGCTGCTGTTCGTTGCATATATAAGGCCCTATAATGCCCTATTGAGTATATGAAGCCTTTTGGATTTTTGAAGCAGTTCTTTGCCAAAAAAAAGTTCTCTACATGCCAAGCACATTCCCCCCCCCCCCATAAAAGTTAGGGCCTTTTGCTTGAGAATACGTATGTTCGGTAAAAGAAAAGTTGGCCTGTTAATCATGGGATGAAAATTTTTTATGTATTCCTTCTGAATCATTCAGGGATTATTTTCACTCTCATTTGCTTTGATCCATGCAGACCCTCTCTACAACAATTTTCTCTGTACAGGTAAAGTAGAAAAAATGTTGGGCCCATAGTGGTTTGCAAATCAATCCTATAGAGGTTCTTTATAACACATTTTGCTGATGGTTGACTCCACCAATGTAAGAGCAATGTGCACATGAGGCTAAACAAAGCTTTCCACATCCTTGTAGATATTACATACAAGGATTATTGAAAATCTATTCATAATTTCTTCATTTATTTCAAAATTCAAAAAAATTGAGACCAATACATGACCTTCCTCAGCAGTTTAGTAACCTTGCTGTGAAATAAACAAGGAGTACTTGGGTAAGGTCTTTTCATCCAGATAACCAAAATACTGTGCAGGTGGTGCCCAGCAATTCAACCCTGAACCATTGGTGGACTAGGGCCAAATTGAATAACGGTCAAATTGTGAGAAAAAACTGTGAAAACAAGGGCAAACAGCACAGAAAAACTATAAAAGGCTAAAACAGGTCAAATTTTGGGAGAGAGGTCAAATAGCAAGTCAGCGTCCAAGCAAATTTGACCATTGAATTGCAGGATGGCCTAACTATACAAGAGGTCAAATTGTAATGTACCACCTGTACCTCAAAAATCTTGGGATGAACAACATCATTCACAGGAGGAATTTCATAAAAAATTATATTCTCGCATAAGAATTTTCAGGACGAAAAATTCACAGTTTCATTTTGAAGCTTTCCAGGAACTATTCGTTTCAGTCTCTTAAGGACTTTCGCGACAACTTCTGAAGGTGATAAACTTATTGCAGTCCCCACAACCTTTCACAGGAATCAGCGCTAGACCCAGGAAAAGCTGGAGATCTAGATAACCTGTGTTATTACCGGACGCCTGAGAGCCCTTCATCAGGCTCTAGCACATAGCAGTTTCCCCAACATCTGAATCTGGTGATGTCTTGATTCTTCACAAATGTCCATGCTCGTAAATCTCTTACAATGATAACAATAGTTATTGCATGAATCCATCGACCAAGTATGCTTCCTTTATCAATCTATTGCAATTTGCAGTTTGTCATTTCGACAAGGAGGACCACATGATGGGACTGGAACCTGTATCGTTTGATAACCAGCAGAAGAACAATCACATAAGTTGGTATCTTGATGAACGCGTTGTGCTCTTGAAAAATGCACATATTGATCTAATTCAGGCTGCTCTCCAATAATAGCCAAATCGAAAAAAATTGATGATTATCTTGAGAATTTCCTTCTCCTCGTCCTAGTAATCCATTTAAAATCATAGCAGTATTTCTTTTAATAACTGACGCATGTGCTAGGAAAAGAAACTGCTTCGATAGAGAACTCATTCTTTTTTTCTTTATTTTTTCTCGTCTTATTTCTTCAAATTCAGTGAAATTTGAAGCTTTTTTCCATGCTGTACTGTACCGCTGAGTTGATCTATTAAAAAAGGCCATGTTATATCCTTCGAGATTTTTACTGTGGATTGTTGAAAATAAATGCCTGAAGCTGCTCATCATTATTTTTCCCTTTCAATCCGTATTTGTCACAAACATGGTCTCTTTCAGGCAATGAATAGTAGCTTGAATAAACAACTGAATACAAATGTAGAAATTGTAGAAATTCAAGACTAAATCCTGGCAACTTAGGTTATTTTTTAATTGCTCCAGATAGCAGAAAATTTCCGAGAGAACTCTTACAGCTGATATTTGTTTAGATGTCGTGTATCATAAATTCATAATACAAAAGGAATAACTCAAATTCAATTTATCTGGTTGAGGCAGTGTTTCATATTGGTGTGTTATCAAGAAAAAAGCACAAAGGATCTCATATGCTACATAACTCTTATAGTTTAAGAAATATTCCGCAAAAGCTTGGAAGTTATTTAGTCTTCATAGAAATCATGCGCAAAGAATCTTCCAGGTATTTTCTAAAGATAAAAATTTGTGCTCAGTACAGTTGAACCTTGATAACTTAAACCTCCGTAAGTCAAATTTTTTGCTGATCCCTTGAAATTCAACTTACAGTACACAGGTTAGACGGTATTTTTACTTCAAATGGAATATGTTTGTCAGGAATGCTGCCCCCGACTTTGAAAATGTTTTTTTTCACTCATCAATTGGACAAGCAGAATTCCGCAAAATTTCCGCCAAAATATACATTATGTTCGTACATACATACATTACCTTACTGAACATGGCTGAACTAACAACCATTTAGTAACAATTTATTAAAAACTTCAAAGAAAAAAATGAGTTTATATAATAAGTTGGGGCAGCATTAATTGAAGAGTGACGGAGCATCATCAGTCAAGAATGAACTCTTCTCATCAATGTTCTCAAAAGTCCCAAGACCATCACACAACAGCAACAGCAACAACAACAACAACAAAAATAAGCAGAAGAAAAAGACCAAGAAATGTCTGCATCAGAAATGATGAGTCGTGGATGTCTGTCCCTGGTGCTGATATTCCTATATATACTGTATTCCTACTGCTGCTGCTGCTGCTGCTCAAGTCTGCATGGGTACGAGACCCAAACCAGGCGAACCCCCGCTTTTTGCAGGGAATGCACCAAGCACTCACTGAATGCAATGCCCCGCACAGGCAAGCAAGGAAGATGAAACAAAGCGATGCTTGCGGGCAACGATATTGCAGTCGACGGGGAAATATAAAGCCGAGCCGCGCATCAGGAACCAAACGACGCGGCATCTCTCGTTTCCACAAGTTCATGCGAGGATCCTCGAGGATCCTCTATACTTTCATGCATCTCTTCCCCCCCCCCCCCCCCCCCCCCCCCCCCCCCCATCCGCCTTCCCTTTCTTTCCTCCCCCCCCCCCCCCCCCCCCCCTCCACCGAAGCAAGGATGTATCGAGCGTGAAAACGCCCCGGAAACTCCCCCTCCACACACGAGTGTTGCCGACTATGGACGACGCGAAATAATACCAGGGAATAAACGACGGAACTGTGTGCAACAACGACACACACACCAAAGCAAAGAAGAGGAAGAAGAAGAAGAGGAGAAGCGGTGTCCGCAGCGCAGCTGGAGAAGAAGAGGGCGAGGGAAAAAAATATATAAGGAGGAGGAGGAGAAAAAAATGAAGAGCCGAGGGGAAAGGAAAGAAGGAAGGCAGAACAGAGCCCCAGGGCCCGGAGAAATAATGCTGAAATGGGGCCTCATTTGTATGAATTTCATAACCGAGTTTTATGGGCCCCAGCGCCGCCGTCACTTCCCCAGCATCGCCTGTTCCTCAACAGCAAATATAAAAACGCATCCAGCAAAAGGCGAGGGGGGATATGACGAGCCGGGAAACGAGGTTTATCTCTCTGCCGAATTTTTCCCGCTTCTTTTTATCCATCTATCGCCATCCAGGCCGAACAAACTACTCCATGGGAAGAAGAAGAAGAAGAAGAAGCAAAAGGGGCTAGTCTGAAACTTTTTCTGAAATTAAACTAATACAGTCAAACTGCTGTAAGTTGCATTTCAGGGGACCAGCAAAATAATTTGACTTATGGAAGTTTCCAGTCTCAGGAAGATTTTGAGTTGGGGAAAAATAATTGTTGTTCTGGGAACGATAGAAGAATTGCAGGAAATTGTAATTGGTGATATTATGGGCAATAAATTTATCCTTTAATTAGTTGACAGAGAATGCTGAACTTGGAGGCAAGGGTTCATTTGCCTAATTAGTCCTTCTCTTTCTTTCAAAACTTATCAAGTTACATTTTTATTGCTTCCTTGGAGTTTCTGTTGATAAAATAATGGCCAAAAGGTTTCAGAAAACTTGGGTTTTGGAGGTTTGAGAGGAAAAGGCTTTGCATTGCAGAGTTTTGATTCATGGTTTAAGGGAAAAGTTGGAAAAAAGGTAAGAAAAAATTGACATGGGGAGGTATTCAACTTAAAAAGATTTTATTTATTGATGAGGTTCAACTACTGTATATAATACAATCAAGCCCCTGTAGGATGCCCCTCCTCCCCCAAATGAGCCATCACCCTTGGCAACTGCCAATATATTTCTTTAAAAAAAATTCACTAATGAAATCTAGCAATGGAAACTCCATTACAATGCCATCTGTCAAAATCTTTGACAATTCGAATGTGCCTGAATAATTAGACCTTGTATGCTGTCATGCACTTTGAATCCTCTAAAATAATCTGGAATATTCTAATTGGGCTGCCTTTAGATGGCAGTCCATGTTAATAGAACATTCAAACCATTAATTTATGCCTTCCAGCCAATCAGGTGCAGCAATGCAGATTCCTGGAAGAGAGAGAGAGTAAAAACCACAGAAGGTCACTCTTCCAACATTTTTGATATTCCTGTTCCTGAGTTAGTCTGCTGCCCATTATGGTCCTGATAGTTTTATTGTGTGTGTTCTGTGAATTAGTTTTGGGGAAAAAGTGAAACGTATTTTTGTATTTTTTTTTGGGATTTCTTAAAGAAATTCCCAGCTGAAACCCACAGCTGAATGATGTATTTTATTTTCAGAATTGATCTTTTTCTTGCCTCCTTTTTTAATTCTCAATTACATCAATCATTCCTCAGATGGTTATTTTGAATCTTGCCTGCCAACAAGATTCAAGTTTTGTGAGAGGTATGCAATTTGAACAAGCTTTATACACAAAAATTACATCATTGACTTCTTTCGGACATTGGGAAGATATAAATTATGCACACCAGAGTTATTTTAGTTTTTTTCTAGAAGAATAAGAAATACATTTCCTATGATACCATATTTATTTGAGTACCATGCACACTTGACTGCCTTTGAGTAATGCTCAAACCCTAGCTTTTTATTTAGACAAAATCATTCAATAAAGTATCCCGGTGTATGGCCTGAATCCAAGTTTTTGTTTGCGGAAAATTGAAAAAATATTTTGAAATCTTGAGACTTTTGTGCAGGACTTCTGTCTCTTCTGCCCTGTACTGATGTGCCTTTCCCTTTTATTATTGTCTTCAAAAATGATCAAACTGTGCTTAAATTTCATGAATTCCTCAATTAGATGTACCCTTTTCATTTTATTTTCTTCCCTTGATTCCCAAGATCTGAAGTGGTTATTTCTTAGACCATTCTTCATTTTGGAAAAGTAAACTTGGTGCCATGCATTTTTCTTCTTTCAGAAATGAAACCAATCTCTACTTATTTTAATGGACACAGAAAGTTTTTATGTTAAAGCTAGTTTCTGTGGAAAACTAGTTGAATGCAGCTTCAGTTCATGTTTAAATTCAGATTTGGACATTCTTATCGGATACTATCTCACAGAGGTTCAAAGTATTAATAAAAATATGTGACCTTTAATCTTGAGCGAAGTCAGTGTAAGTCTGAATGCTGTCACGCTTTAGAGTAAGACTGCTCAGAGAAATTCACCAGCAAGGAGACAGAATACGAGTACATCGTTATTTCAATGAGAGTACATATCATTTTCCGTGGATTGGCCAAGTCTAAATTCGAGAATGCTGTCACGCTTTAGAGTAAGACTGCTCAGAGAAATTCACCAGCAAGGAGACAGAATACGAGTACATCGTTATTTCAATGAGAGTACATATCATTTTCCGTGGATTGGCCAAGTCTAAATTCGGAATTTCCATATTTTCTTTGTACTGTGCAATATTTTCTAAATCAATCTCATGTCAATATTGAAGCATTACTGAAAATTGAAATTGAAGTATGGTGAGGAAATTCAATTTTTTAAACCAATCGAACTAAAATGCTCGAAATTGTTATAAACATTTTAGCAATCAGGATAAGCAACAAGACATCAGTTTGACGCCGATCAGCATCACCAGGTGTTGCTTAAGTACTGTACTGTACAGTACTTTCAAACTCTGTTGTTGAACCAATCAAGGTATCTTTCAACCTCATTAATCAGAATATAATAGGATTGAACCTTATTTTAACCTTAATTAGCAAAATCAGTTTCGTCGTTATTCACGGAACAAGACTGTTCAAAATTGAGAAAAATACATCGAAAAAATTCGTTGAGAGTCAATCACGCTTATATAAGTACTCTGTACTGGTGCTCTATCAACGCCATCCCAGTGTATACTGTTAGCTTCATCCCACACCGAAGACCGAACTTTGTTATTCGACCTCTTTCAAAGTATACACCCTCCAGCAAGCAGGCGAGCAGCATTTTTCACAATCCACGGTCAGTATCGCAGATCATGACCGAGTTTGACCGGAAGCATGAAGCGAAAATTTCCTGGTGTGCAATTCCTGCCCATCATTATCTTGTCTACTGCGCTGGGGGCCCGAGTTCTCTGATGTGGAGTCAATCTGCTGCACCCCCCTCTTGCTGGTCCTTCAGCAATGGCTTCGACTTCTTCGTGGATTGACAAGTATTTTTGAAAAAACGAAGAGAGATTGTATTAACCCTTTGGCAGTGGTATTAGGATATTTTCACAGGAATTCCTCACTGGGCATTTTTGAATTGAAAAAAAAAAATGTTTCACTGGCAAATGCAAGTGGACTCTGTCTACAACAAAATTCAGGTGGACATAAATAAACTTGTACAGGTGATACCTCACAATTTGAACCTAATACATTGTTAAACTAGGGTTGAATTGTGAAGCAGTTGAAATGTGAGACACTTCATGAAATTCAAAAATATGAGTTCAAAAATGGGAAAAAGTGGCCAACGCAGGTCAAATTGTGGGTGAAGTGCCAAACTGCAAGTTAACCTCCATGCAAATTTTACCGTACTATTGAATTGCAGGATGGTCAAATTGTGGGAGGTCAAATTGCAAGGTACAATCTGTACTGTCTTAGGGAATTTTGTCATAAAGAACAATGGAACATGGGGAGAAAACACTATAATTTGTTTTTGAACATTAATTTTTTCAAACATTATATTGCTATAGACATGATTGTTGTAGAGAGAGTCCTCCTGTATGGCTCAAGTTGGGAAATATTTTTAAATAGTCTTTTTTCCATCTGTTCAAGCTAGTTTTGAGTTTTGAGAGAGCCTACAAAAAACTCCTGAAAGGCTGAGATTTTCCTGTGTTGAACCATAGGATTAACTTGTAAGGTCTGCTTCACTTTGCCAATTTTCATCTCATGGCTTAGGTCCCAAATGCAGTCCTGGTGTCATTTTGGTGACCTTTGGTCAAACTAAAAGAAACTGGCTTGCATAAAAATCCTGGCCCTGCTCCACTGAAGGTAAGAACCCTCCACTTCTAATGTGTTGAAAAAGGAAGTGTTTGTATATGCTCATATGCTACCAATCACATTCAAATTTGAAATTCTGCTGAGAGGATGAAATTTTTCTTGATGGATAATTGGGCAATGTGATTGATGCAATTGTAGCTATGCAAGTACCATGCACAAATTTGTATAAATAAAGGCAGAAAATTGTGGTGCACCCAATATGTGGTTACAGTTTGCTGAACAGAAAATTCGGAATCCAAAGGTGCAAACCATATGTGAGTGTCTGCTGGTGAAAAATACTGACAGGAAAATTCTTTTTGCCATCAATTTTTTAAAAATTTTCACAGGGCAGAGTTCAAATTACAATTCAACCTCCTGCAATTTGACCGTTCCCTGATATGATCGTCAAATTTGCAGCGAGGTTGACTCGTAATTTGACCTCTGCCCTGGAATTTCACCTGCCTTGGCTATTTTTTTTTTCATTTTTGTGCTGATATTTCTAAAGTTTGCGAAGTGTCTGACAATTTCACTGCTTTGCAATTTGAACCTAGTCTGGATAGCGGATTAGGGTAAAATTGCACGGTGCCACCTGTATTTTGAAATATTTGTTTGTTGGATAAATTTTAATGCTATTATAGTTGAAGAATATGTCCGTTTTGAACAACAAAAATGGGTGCAAGTCTAATGCAGGGATACATTTTCAAAAAAAATGTTTGGTGAAAAACTAAGGTCTGCATTTTCCCAAGGGTGCATTGTACTTGAGTAAGTTTGTAAGCGCAATATTTTTTTGGAAAAGACAATAAGAAGACCACATATACTCGTATGCTACCACTCAATTATTCAAATTTGAGATTGTGCAAAAATAATGACATAATAATGACATGAATAATCTCATCTGATAATTGGATACAATGATTGGTGTTTTTATCACAATGACAAAATGGAAACTGTATATGCTACGTATCATTCTCAAATTTCAAATTGAAGTGAAGTAGAATGAAGAATGTTTTGGAAGTTTCATGAAAAACTGCATTATTTTTGCCATTAAAAGCAGCCTTTTCAATCTGGAAGTATGAAGTTTTATATAATTCCGAAATATAAGAAAAGTGGGGAGGGGGTTTGGATGCAGGAGTTCTGGTTATCCCTTGTGAATGCTGAAAAGCGGCAAATAAAGTGTTCTGTTCATTCATTCATTCATAAGAAAAGCTTATGTATTGATGACCCTATAGGCCTATACCCAGATTGGATGCCTATTTCTTGGATTCATATCATGGATAAAAAACTCATTCATGCTCATGGAATTTGCACGTATTTAACTGTGAAGTGAGATTTTCTCATATACTTTGCTGTAAGAACAGCCAATCAGCTTCTATACGCACATCTTCGGAAAAAAATTAGTTCTTCAATCATTTACAGTATAAAGGAACACCACTTGCGTGAAGAAATCACACTAAAAAGATTCGATATGTCATGAGTAGATATTCCATTCTAAACCAATACCATTTCCGGAGCAAGAGCGTTAATCATAACACAAAAACACAGCAGAACGCATTCCCAGCATTCTTCTTGCAACGCTATTAATGGATTTTTGACTAAGTCCTTGTGCCTTGAGTTCGAACTTAGCGGTCGATTTTACCCTGCAAAAAAAGACGCCCCTTTGAGGCGCTCTACTTTAACTAAGTTTTGCTCTATGTCAGGCTTTCGAATGGAAGCATTAAAATAGGAAACAATAGAATTGTGGAAAAAGGTTTCCGCGAACAAAAATATAAACAATAACAGGAATCCCTTTGCCAGTCGCCAAAAAATAAAGTAAAGCAAGCAGCAACAGCAGCGAAATTTCAATTACGCCGCTATATGACGGAAAAACTTGGTTCCCGCTCGCACCTTCTGTTGGAGCTTATTCTTTCCCCGAGTCCTCTTCCCGTTCTCGTTCTCGTAACGTTTGTCTTCATCGAATTTCAAATTTTATGCCATTTATTTGCAATTTTGCTCCGTTTGGCCTCATGCGCTCGAACGGTTTCCAGAAACTTCCGCAGTGCCCGTGGTTGCAACAATAATCTCATATCCTGGTGCTTATTATCCAACTCCTTCGTGTTTTGCCTAATTGAAAAGAGAATGTTATACAGTATAGGAAAAATGCCGAGTCAGAAAAAGTATTTTTTCTTTACTGCGGGATTTTTTGGGGTTAGTTGTTAGCATATCCGTATGTAGAGTTTTTCTCGAGTATTATTTGTAAGTCGCGAATAAATAATCACACGGTAAGCCTAGATGCATGATCCACTGTATTTCAATGGACCGGAAGCTTCTCTACTACAGAGTGAATTAATAAAACTGACCAACTTTTCACGGTGGTAAATTTTCTGAATGCCTCATCCTGCTTTCATAATGAGAAAAATTCAAGAGGATGCTGAGTACAACGTTTTTCGAATATTGTCGAGTTCCAGTGTCTCGTCAATACGTGACATTATAAATAGCAATTGCCTTCGATTAAAGTAATCCTAGGGATAAAATATACCGTCTAGTTTAATTTTAAATTTTTACTATATTTGCAAGAACATTGTCCTGGTTACGCGCGTCATCAAGAAGCTCACCAGCGTTGAACAGCAACTTTCCATCCATGGATAAAATTGTTCATACCCAGCATACATACTAAAGTAGCACCAGCACCTTTTTCTCAAATTCAAGGGGGGAAAAAGGATGTTAAAGTGAGTGCGTATTTTCAAAAAACGCTCATTTGAGAAGTTTATAGGCGTGCTTTACACATGATTCTAAAAGGACATGTGTACTAATTTTATCAGAAAAGCATAGTTTTGCAGAGATACTGTAATTGTAAACCATAGTTGAACACTCAGATTCAATTTGTGTCTAAATTTAAATGTAGATTTTTTATCCTTGAAATATTGCAGTTTTAGAATTTCTAAAGAATGGGAGGCCTTTTTTTTTATTTGGGAATACAATTTAACCCTTGGGCGGCAAAGTTGGACTATTTTTGCAAAATTTTATTACACCTCAGGGCAGAAAATAAAAAAGGGCAACAGGGATTTGAGGACAAAGTCAGGGAAAAATCCAATGTTTTTTTTCTTTTTTCACAGAAAAATTTCATGGGAAAATGAAAAAAATCCCATGCTAAGCAATGGGCTTTTCTCGGATTAATCCTGGTTTTGCCTCAGCCCACCTGGAAGGTCTTTTCTGACCTTCAGAAAAATTAAAACGCCACAGCATACAAAAATAATCCAATTTTGGCCGGCAATGGGAAAGAACCCTCCGCCGTCCATGGGTTAATCAACATTTTAGACTAAAAGCCTGCGTGTGTGCATTTTTTTTCATGGGTTCCTGGTATTTAGGTAGATATGGAAATTATTTGAGAATGTTTCAAAGATTTCAAAATCTCATCATCACTGGTTTGAAAAACCAATATGTGTATATACATGCATTTGGGGACATAGGCCATACTGACATACTGTATTCCAGATTTCTACTAAAAAAGTATTAAACTCAACTTCGATTGAAAATTATCGCGGACTTTTTAAAATTGTTTTTAAAAGTCGTCAGTATTGTACATAACGTGGTCCATCTTAATTTTCTCATCAATTAAAAAAAACTATTATCCTCAACTGGCCCGGATTGTAATTCAGGTTGCGCTGCTCGGGACTTTTAAGCCCAGTTTTAAAGCAGCAGTCTTTCAAATTTCAACGGAATTGAAGAGCAGGCAAAGAAATGAAAAAAAAAGTGAGCGCATGTAGAGAAAGAAACCGGGGAAATAGATGGAGGAAAGAGCATCCGGAACCCCGGATTTTTAATCCAAAACGGTGACATCCCGCGGGGCTGAATGGACACCAGGACGAGACTTTTAATCCCAGCCCAGCAGGGAGAATGAATGAACGAAACGAAACGCGATGAATGGAAGGAAGAGTGAAACTGCTCAACTCCGTTACAATACGATACACACCGAGTAAAAAGTTATAACCCACGGATATAATGTCACACACACACACATATATGCACAAAAAATAAAAATGAAGCAGCGAAAAAAAAATAAGTCAAACGCGGCGCAGATAAAAGCCGGGATGATCCAAATTGATGGACCGCGTATTGAATCCAGATCGAAGCACAAATGACTTTCGGACACACGGAGTTCAACGGATATAATGTCCCTGCGTACAAAAGAGACAAAAAGGAAGGAAGTCAAATAGATCCTCTCTTTATTTAATTTTTTTTTTTTAATAGTCGAGAGAATGAATCGAGACGGCGTAATTTATGTCCATTGAGAGCCATAATCCGGGGGCCCTCCTTTTCGCGCCGTATCTCGGAAGTGGATTTATAATCGCGGAAAATTTTACTGCCCGGTGTCGGAATTAGTCATGCGGCTGATCTTACCATCATTCATCATTTGCCCCAACTGCTCCCTGGCGTCACCATTAATTTCTTCCCCTTATTGGGAAAGTGAATCATAGGAAAGTCTCGCTTGAAATCGCTGGACCTTCCATAAAATGAAAAAAGGGCACATAAAGTTTGGAGGTCTTCTCCTACCAACACTGAGCTTCTCACAAATCCTGCAAGTTTCACAGCTAACAGTAAGATTTCACAGGGCCATAGGCATTGGTGAAATTTTCCCAGATTTCCCACACAATCAGCACCAAATTGAATATTTCTAGCTATAGAAGTAAACTCTACATACACAAAAATCCAAGGGGACAGAAAAAAATTCATTTTATGAAGAATTTTATTGCATAGAGAACCAATATGAGAAGCAAAGAGAATCCTATGGAACCAAGAAAATGCCATCATTCAGAGAAACTGATTGCAGACAAGACTGTTGTTGAGGTAGTCCACCTTTACATCTTTCAATAGGAATAAATGTGTATACCGTAATATGATGCTTGAGGTATTTGAAGTCCAATATTTACTTTGCATCTGGCAAATTGCATCTGAATTGTTCGTTTGGCTCAATCTCTAAGTTATTGGGTATTTTACAACCGCTCCAAGAAAAGAAATCACTGAAGATATGTCTGAGTTACGGAATAAAGTCCAATTTAATTGTGTAGATTCATCGATAAAAAGTGTTTCTAGCCCAATTAATAAAAGAATTCATATATGATAGATGTACTCCTATCTGCAAAGATTTGCCCAATTCCTTGTGTGAAACAGAAAGATAATATTTTGCCTCTGTTCTGACAGAGGAAGTGTTTTCAAATTTTGCTGCGGTTAACAGTAATAAAGTGAATACCATCAAAAAGTTGACTGAAGTGAGACTAGAGACAACAAGTTTTTGGTTAGGAGGAATTAGAATGTATTGCGTATTCATCGAAGATTCACCGAGAATTTCCCTTTCAAGTGGAACAATAAAAACACACGAAGCAATAATTTCTTGCATCAACGAAGTACCTCTTTATAATAGTATACTAATCTAACATGCACAACTGCTTCGCGTTCCTCAGTATACATAGTTCTTCCCCATTTTAAAATTCGAATTTTTTTTATCAAAGGCTGTGCATATATATGTACCAAATAAAATTGGTCCTCTAACATGAACATGGGAATGAATCAGAAAAATTAAAGGTATACTCTCTGACGCACATAAATCTTGTCTACAACGATTTTCTCTGCATAAAAAATTAATTCTTTCAGCCAATAGGGTTCTCTCCCCTTGTTAGATGGTCCCTCAACAGCAAAATTCTTGATACAAAGAATCTTTTTCTGGTCTCTTGAATATTCTTGTAGAGAGAGGCCACCTGTATTTAGCCACTGCAATGTTGAAAACTAATCAGGATAAAAGCCGTTAAATTTTAAAAATCAAGCCTGGAGAAGAAGTCGCGCCCTCATACATGAACTCACTCCTCCAACCTTGAGAGTGGAACCTCGGAAAAAACCAAATCAAGAACTTAAAGCACACAAAAAAAAAAAGGATTAAATTTTAAAAATCAAGCCTGGAGAAGAAGTCGCGCCCTCATACATGAACTCACTCCTCCAACCTTGAGAGTGGAACCTCGGAAAAAACCAAATCAAGAACTTACAGCACACAAAAAAAAAAGGTTTGTGCCAGAAATTTGCGCAGCATCATAAAGGGCGGAAGAGGGGGAGGGGGCATAATGTAAAGGGCTCAAGTGAGCTTATAACGGTGGAACATTGGAGTAGCTAGCTACATATACCAAGTGAAATCGAGGCACACGAGCAGAAGCAAACGAGTATTTAATGCGTTTTCCTCCCAATTAAGCCCCGTCGGGCCCGGAAAATCCGGACACACGTTGGAGCCGGATACGTTTTCAATTACTTTTTTCCTTCCCCCTCCCCTCCAAATATATAAGGGGAGAAAAGGGGGGGGGGGAGAATATTACACTTTCCACTCCATCCCTGTGCGGGCGGGGATTTATTCAAAAATCTATTACGACCGAAAGGGATACGCAACACCCTGACGTCGCCTCGTTGCTCAGCTAATGTTCCGCTCACGGGGTACTAATACTGTACTACTAAACCGTACTGGGTGGTGCTGAAATCAGCTCGAATTAAATTTTGAACGCGGCAATGCGTTCGTGCACTAGAGCAAAGAAAAAGCTGTTATTCGGACTTGAGTGAAATCAATCTCCGCCGGTTATCACGGTAATCTGTTTTTCAGGGGATTAGCCAGGATTACCACAGATCAGTCGAGCCGCGGCATGAACTGAGAGTTCTGAGACTAAGTTTTATGTTGGGCTGATGAAATTCGGTGTTGAATCAAAAAGATAGGAGTAGAAATGAACTGCATTTTTGGATGAAGATGATCATATCAGTTCCAAGTCCAACTAAGCTCCACACAAGTATACGCACTTGGTCGAATTTATGCGGAAATCACGACCAGATGCATTTTCTCATTGTAATCATTGCTGTAAAAAGCTTCGAGCAAACGTTTCGAAATTAAGTGACCCTTCGTGCAATCATTGCTCAATCGGAAACAAAATCGTTTCAAGCATCTCAAAATGAATCTTTTGTGACGATAATTGTGCTATTTCTGTTTCCCGGGAGGATTTTTCAAGTGAAACGTATTTTTCCAATTTTTTTTTCATTTAGCGAGTGTTCAACTACCTTTTGTTTCTGTAAAAAAATTTCAAATTTTAAAATTCAAAATTGGATTTTGAGGCTGCAATGTATGAAAAAATGTCAGTGCAAATATAGTTCATCTTGGTCTTCACCAGTTTGCAACTGTCTTCCTCTTCGCACTTTAATCTGTGTATAGTCTTGCATTAAAATTGTTTCATTTGATAAAATTATTCATATGATCTTTTGTGTCCTAATTTGTTTTTCTGTGCTTGGTCCTGTTTACTGCTGCCATTTGTTTGGGAAACGGCTTTTTTTTTTTTTTATAAAGTAAACCAGTTGCTTTCAAAAAGTAAGTTGCGTTTTGATATTCAACATTTTTTCCCAAAATCTGAAAAATATTTGTGCAAATTGTGTCACAATTTTGTGCAAAAACTATTGACTCAAGTCTGAAGTTTCTGCACAGGTCTCTTGACAATAACTGCGCAAAAATCAGAAATACTTACTCAAAGAAGGAAAAAACAAAATCAGAAAATAAATTAGAAAAGCAGTATTTCAGATTCCATACAAACCTGTAAAAAAAGGAAAATTCAAATGTTTTTAATAGGCGTTTAATCATTATGGCAGGTTTACTTGATCCTTATATGCTTGCAGCACTATCAAAATGACACTTCAGTTTCAGGTGCCATACACAAGGGTTCTAAGAGAAGTTCTCAGAATAGGAATTAAAATGGCACACAATTGAGCTGAAAAAAAATTATACTTTAGGGGAAGCATATTCTTTATCACAAAAAAATCACCCCTGTTTGGCAAATTTTTNAATCTCCGCCGGTTATCACGGTAATCTGTTTTTCAGGGGATTAGCCAGGATTACCACAGATCAGTCGAGCCGCGGCATGAACTGAGAGTTCTGAGACTAAGTTTTATGTTGGGCTGATGAAATTCGGTGTTGAATCAAAAAGATAGGAGTAGAAATGAACTGCATTTTTGGATGAAGATGATCATATCAGTTCCAAGTCCAACTAAGCTCCACACAAGTATACGCACTTGGTCGAATTTATGCGGAAATCACGACCAGATGCATTTTCTCCTTGTAATCATTACTGTAAAAAGCTTCAAGCAACCGTTTCGAAATTAAGTGACCCTTCGTGCAAACATTGCTCAATCGGGAACATAATCGTTTCAAGCATCTCAAAATGAATCTTTTGTGACAAGAATTGTGCTAGTTCTGTTTACCCGTAAAGGAGTTTTCAAGTGAAGCATATTTTTCCAAGTTTTTTGATGAAGTGAATGTTTAACAACCTGTTTGTTTCTATAAAATAATTTCAAGTTTTAAAATTCAAAATTGAATTTTGAGGCTGAAATGTCTTAAACAATTTAAGTGCAGATATAGTTAATCTTGGTCTTCACCAGTTTTCAACTGTCTTCCTCTTCGCACTTTAATCTGTTTATAGTCTTGCATTAAAATTGTTTCATTTGATAAAATTATTCATATGATCTTTTGTTTCCTAATTTGTTTTTTTGTGCTTGGTCATGTTTACTGCTGCCATTTGTTTGGGAAACGGCTTTTTTTTATAAAGTAAACCAGTTGCTTTCAAAAAGTAAGTTGCGTTTTGATATTCAACATTTTTTCCCAAAATCTGAAAAATATTTGTGCAAATTGTGTCACAATTTTGTGCAAAAACTATTGACTCAAGTCTGAAGTTTCTGCACAGGTCTCTTGACAATAACTGCGCAAAAATCAGAAATACTTACTCAAAGAAGGAAAAAACAAAATCAGAAAATAAATTAGAAAAGCAGTATTTCAGATTCCATACAAACCTGTAAAAAAAGGAAAATTCAAATGTTTTTAATAGGCGTTTAATCATTATGGCAGGTTTACTTGATCCTTATGCTTGCAGCACTATCAAAATGACACTTCAGTTTCAGGTGCCATACACAAGGGTTCTAAGAGAAGTTCTCAGAATAGGAATTAAAATGGCACACAATTGAGCTGAAAAAAAATTATACTTTAGGGGAAGCATATTCTTTATCACAAAAAAATCACCCCTGTTTGGCAAATTTTTTGAATGTTTTACAAAATTCACACTGGCATAGAGTTTTGCTCTCCACTCAAAAGATGAGGCACCCTTCCTGCAGATTTGGTTGTAGCCCAGCTTTCCCCTCAGAATTCTTGAAATCAACATGCCTTCATCGCCTTCACAGGGCGGCTGTGAAGGCGGGTGTTTATGAAAATGATGGAATTACCTTGGAAAACCTAGAGGCTACCCTTGGAAT
This sequence comes from Notodromas monacha, assembly GCA_905338405.1. Classification (NCBI taxonomy): domain Eukaryota; kingdom Metazoa; phylum Arthropoda; class Ostracoda; order Podocopida; family Cyprididae; genus Notodromas; species Notodromas monacha. The sequence goes on from CAJPEX010000699.1 coordinate 53,362, forward strand.
TAATGCCACCTTGATTTGAAGAATTCTGCCCTTCTGGCAATATAGGGATTGAAGCACTGTTGAACCTCAATAATATGAGCCTCTGCAACCCTTGGACAAAAGTAACATCTCTTCCATCCCACAGCAAAGTTGGTCTTTTCAGAAATTGTTGATGCTAATCCCATTCTATTAATATGCAGGAGAAATGCCATGAAGAGATTCTTTCTATATTCAGCAAACATTTTCTGCTGGCCAAACAGAATCAGACAATTTTCAACTTAGGCCTTGGTTCTCAGGTTATTTCTTACTTTCAGTTCTTCTTGGGCCAGTTCAAGTTTTGCAAAAGTATCATGACTGCTGCGGAAGGATTGAAGTCAAATGCCACTCCATTTAAAATTTTGGAAGCCTGTGTATGAATTTTCTTAGAAAAAATGCAATAAAAATCTCCCTAACTTGAAGACTTTTCCTGTCAAATGATAATTTGAATTTTCTGTGGGCCTTCTGGTTATAAATATTTGAAACAGGAAATGAAAATCAAAAAGTATCAATCGATGAGTCATGAAAAAAATGAGACTAAATTGGCACTTAACAATGCAAATTTCCCATAATTTGTCTTGCTTGTCCTCAACACAAATGCTTGTTTCCCTAAGTCAAAATCTCTCAAAGTCATATTTTTTTAGTGGTCCCTTGAAGTTCTACTTGGAGAGATTTGATCTATTTCACTTGCTGGCTAACCTNACTAAATTGGCACTTAACAATGCAAATTTCCCATAATTTGTCTTGCTTGTCCTCAACACAAATGCTTGTTTCCCTAAGTCAAAATCTCTCAAAGTCATATTTTTTTAGTGGTCCCTTGAAGTTCTACTTGGAGAGATTTGATCTATTTCACTTGCTGGCTAACCTGGAAGAATTCTTGTACTTGATAGTGCCGAATTATCATGCGTATTTTTCTTCAGGAAAGTTAGGATTATTGGGGTTAATTTCAAACTGCTGTTCATCCGATGATTGAATTGTAAATAGAATGACTGGACGTGCTTTCAGGGCAGCTTTTTTTACGGATAGACTTTGAGCTTGGTGATGTGTAATTGCACCTTGTTTTTGGCCCCATATTTATGCATTGTTCAAGAAATTTTCCAACTTATTGGTCAAGGAACAAGTCGCCAAAATTCCAGCCTCTGCGACACCCGTGCTTGCGCAAAGAAAATCCCAAATCGAATCTCTGGAATCTAAATGATAATTACGCTATTAATGCTTCACCACCGTTTGTTTGATGGATTGAAATTGCATACAAAGCTTTAGTGAACAGCTAAGTTTCGTTTTTATATCTCCCGCGACTCTAGGCTAGGCTGACCACGCGAGAAATCCCATCTCGCGTCACAAAGAGGCCACAGATTTGTGGCACTCGGTGAACCAGTACATCAAACTATAACTGATGCTGACGACGCATGCCAAAATTCCGCACTGGAATCAAAATACGTGCCTATGGGGGGAAATTCTCGTCATCGCCGACAGCGGGATGTGCGAGACCCGCCCGCCCCATCGGCACCATGTGACACACAGTGTGACGGCCCGATGCCCCGGAAATGACACCTCGGCCGTGATATTAAAAAACTTTAATGTCTGGAAAGCGGTCTATTTTCGCATCGACGGGGACGCGTTACTTTTTCGCTCCCTCGAGAAATAGATTGTTCTGATGCTCAAAATATTCGCATTTTACGGCATAACTTTGAAGTCTATCAAGTCTTGCAGAGATTCGCCAGTTTTTACGTCATTACGAAAATATTCATCAAGAAATATACATTAATAAAGTTCGCATAAATGAAACGTGAAGCAAAATTTGGATTGAGAAATACTGTTGTGATTGCAGTTACACCTCAATAAGCCAGCACCATTTGTTTCCAAAATGTGTGGCTATTTAACAGTATACGTGGGGGTTTTATGGGCCTTAAGTAGCTTCGCAAAAATTGTATATAAAAATGAAATAAAGTAAAACACTCTGAAATCTTGTTACAACAGAGGCATTGGGAGTATTGGGACCAGTGAAATACCGTAGCTTCATTTTTAAGTGCTGAAAAGTAACTGATTTAATGCTATAGCTGCTATTGGGCAGCAGGGACCTGATAAAATGAAATTCATTTTAATTCACTACTTCTTATAATGATATTTTTAAAATGAGATTCTACTTTATACTGAAAACGGAAAATTGTTTTCTTTTTAGGAAAGAATTAAAATAACCCAGCAGGACGTGAATTTTGGCCAGCTATACAGGAAGTACCTTATTTACTTGAGTAGTATGAGTGCCCTGTGCACCTTTTTTTTTTGGTGCCAAATCGAGTTGAAAATTTGGATGCATGTTAGAAATATGTGGGCATACATTTTTTGAAGCAACATATTATGAAATTATATGTGCAAGCAATAAATGATTACTTTGTGCAGCAGGTGCCAATGATGAACATAAACTTTTGTCTGCATGGCTCAAATCCAGGTAAAATGCTCGATATTATTCTGTTTATTCATGGTATTATTTTGTTCAACATTATGGTTAAAATGAATTAATTTTCCACTGGGTAAAACTTTGGTACAGTATAATGAGTTGTATGCAGGATAGCATATGCGGCAAATTTCGTGTTAAAAAAATAACTAAGGTGTGAGTCATGCTTGAGGTCAAGTGGTTCTCGATTAAATGCAGTAAATTATGCCATATTTTTATTATTCGTCTTTTTAAATTGAAGACCTCTCGAAGAAATTGGAATCTTATTGTTGCCAGGCTTTAAAGACAAAATCAAAGGGCAGAAGAATACTTGTGTGCGTGTTGTCGATAATTTTGGTGGATGGAATTTTTACTGGGTCTCTAATGCTATTATCAAAAAGAAAGAATTGTTGATCTGAATAAATTCAAGGTTGCCGAGGGTTTTGTCTTATTTTTTGGGTGCTGGTATCTTGACCGGGTTTGACTGTATTGTGCCGTGCATATCGAAAAAAGGCAAAACTACATGCTGATATTTACTAAACCAAACTATGCAAACGTGAAGTTAATTCATGCAAATTATGCTCACGAAACATTTGTGACAAAATCCATGCCCCCTCCCCTATCCATACACACACTCACACACACCCGTCCCAGTTAATGTAATATAGTCTTATGATGACGCATCTGTCGACCCGGTTTTGTCGTCCTTCGGTGGCTCATGAAAACAGACTTCGGGCAATATATTTTCATATTTTAGGAACAAACAAATAATTTATAATCACGGAAGCACTGCTTCCTCGTGAAGTGAATTCAACAGATACATTTGAAAACTAAGGTGAATTTCAGACGAAGAACGGGACTTCGCCGAGCGGTTGAAGAATGACAGTAATGTTATCCTGAAAGCTAACAGTTCTAGGATATTTTTATTTGAGTGAAGAATACTGTACTTAAAAATAATTTTTCCGGTTCAAATATTCATCTGAAGTCCATGAATCTTTCTTGATCTCAAATTCAATTGCATTCCTTCATGGCATTCATTTTTAAACCTCACATTCATCGATGGGATCCGGGAAATTCAAAAATATACGTAACACATCCAGTAACACATTAATTATTCATTCGCGCTCGTGAAAAGAAGAAACTAAAAATTTAATTTTTAAAATCCGGAGATACCTAATCAAGTTCCTTTTTTTTCATCTCTGATTCCTTGCTTCAATGACTAACAAATAGTTTTCAATGGCTATTTCTGCATAAAGAAATCTCCATCGTCGCATTTCTCTTGCTTCAGAATTGATGGAAACCTTCGCGCTTGATTAATCCGATGCATGAATTAATTATACCGGAGTCATTCGTCCTTGTGGAGACATGAAGATCACATGTAGTTGTGCGAACGGCTCTGAGAAGAAGATTTTTACAGATTTCTTTTTCGACGACGGGATTCTCATGTATAAGCGTGAAAGTCATTAATATTTAGGCGAACGATCGCGAGAAAATCCGGAGAAAAGAAGACATTGCGAGACTTCGTGATGACGTAGTGCAATCTAAACTATTTTAATATAAACTTGTCCCATGGCTTATGTAAAAAAAAAATGTGCATGCAAAGTATTGAGATGTAATTATACAGTATTTCAAAGTAGGTTTCGTGCATTAGTGTTAATTGAGAATTGATTGAAATAATAATGCAGTATTCTAATTCATTATACACATATCTCATATGACACATGACCTTTTTTGAGTCACTGAATTGGCAAGGAAACGGGTAAAATAGCGAAACGAGCACACGAAGTGACTGAACATGGTCTCACTATTTCTTGAAGTTTCGATGTTGTCCTTGCAATGGATTTCTTTTTTTTTCTTTTCTGAAAATAAGGCAGAGACCAGTTATTCCATTAGCAGAAAAAGATTGAAAATATGAAAAATGCTTAAAATTGAACCATCTACAGTTGAACCTTACTAAGTCAAACCTCCATGAGTCAAATACCTCTGTAAGTCAAATTCTTTCATTTCCGTAAATAGGTACAGTATAATAAAATAAGCCTTTTGACTAGATTTGTGCAAAACAGAGCCCTTAACCCTTGAAAAATGACAACATCCTTCCCATTTATTCATCATGAGAATAAAGTCAGGATTTTTTGGTTTTGCATGCAGTAGCAAATCAGTTTTTTTTTTTTTTAGTTCAAACCCATGTGCAAAAGTTGAGAAGGTGTAAATAAAAAAAATTCAGGAAAAGTGGATCTTATTGTTTTTAGAAGTCTTCAATGCTAATTCTATGCTAGAAATGCAGAAAGATCCGAATTTTTCAGCAAAAATGTCATGCAAGCAAAGAAAGAAATATTCAACTTTTTCCTTGCTTAGACCTTGGTTATCAGTTCATGTTTTTATTCCAGTACTGATCTCTGTCATAAAATTCTGCAAAACTATGCAGTGAATTTGCTCTGGAAGGGTCAGGGATCTGCAGAACACTGGCTCATGAAATGTAGTTAAAGGCTTGTTCTATGGACGTAAATAAGCAAGCTTCTAATGATTATACAGTAATTTTCAAAAGATAATCAAGCAAATCATTGACAAGAAAAAAATTATTCCACCCACAATCAAGCAGTGCTTCTCTGTGTGAGAAATCGAAAAAAAAGTAAAATTTAACAGAAAAAAATCTAGAAACAAAATGATATGAAATGCAGAACAAAAACTAATTATAACAAACAAATTGCCATCAACCCAATTGCGAAGAAGTATTTCCTGGATTTCACCAATTTGAATAACCGTATTATTCGGGAATTGGCTCATACCAATTCTGCCTTCTCTTACCAGCATTTCCTGTATTGGCATTTCTTTTCCGAGGCATTTTCCTCGCGCCTGCATTTTCTTCAACCCCAATATTCCCTTCGACGCAAAGGGAATTAAGGAAATATCATTGAAAGCAAGCAGGGAAATATTGGCAACAACAGCAAAAAACGAGGCGCCGGACAAAAAAAAAAAAACAACTCATGGAGTCAATATCCATAATAGCAACCAGCCGGCGAATTAATCCGATCTGCGAAAATCCCATGAAAAATACACTTTTCGTCGCGTGTGCGTCTACTAAATAAAGCGCTGTGCGAGATTATGGCACTATGACGTCGACGAATGTTCTTTTCGCCGTTTTCCCTCCCCTCTCCCTATAACATGATTTCCCGGATTTGGCTTTTCCCTTATTCGCAAGGGATTCCTTTCAGTCTTTTTTTTTTTTTTTTTTTGAGCCTGTCACGCGGAAAACATGCGACAGAAAATCTCCAAAACAAACAATGGAAAAAATGCGTGGACACATTTCCAGGCATCGCGATAGATTTGCGAATCCAGCAACGGAATCATGCTGTACCAGTGAATTTCGCCAATTTGAGGAGAAGATCATATCTGTGCCTCTTTCCTTCTCGCAAACAGTTCTTTTGCCAGCGCTTTTGTGTCAAAGGGGGAAAAATCGATGACTTCCTGCCCCATAACCTTTTATGAGGAACGCCAAGTTTCCATCATAATGGGACTACGGCGGAGTATTTTACGTTTTTGTGCACAAAATCGGACTGCATGTTTGAAAGCGTGGATGAGGAGGGGCTTTATGAGGGAAAATTCCAAAAAATTATGCATTCCTAACTTCGACATAGACTTTCAAAGTCTGATACATTGACGAGGCTTCGGATCATTCACTCAGGAACAACATTTTTTAAACGAGTTGCTGCAAAAATTGATTTTGTCCTCCTTGTCCGTGATTAAAAAAAAAATTTCCTTCATGGACATGAACATCATTTTCCTAGAGTAATACTGTATTTCATGATTCATCTTGTAGGAAGGTTCAAATTTTAATTTATAAATGTCTTAAAAATAGAACACGAGGAATTCTTATAATTAAAAGAACATTAGTTTCCAGTGCACTCCGCTACTCTTCCGAATTATGATTAAATCTCTCCATTTAGAAAATAAAAAATCCCAGAAAATTCGCACATTATGGACAGCTTGCCAAAATTTCCAAACCAATAAAAGAGCTTTATGAACTTGACTGGCAATTAATCCTTCATTGATGCTGAATCTGAAGATCGCCTCGAAATGCAAAATGCGGATCAAAGCATTCTCATAGTATAAATTGGAATTGGAAAAAATTCAATCAAAATCTTATCCAATTGCTTATAGATTCCACATTGGTTCGGAAAATTCCGCCTGAAAATTTTGAATACTCGAAGAAATTTATACCGGAATATTTTCAGTTCGAATATTTGAAAGAAAGCTAATAAAAGTAATGCTTTATTAAAGGAATTCGTTCTATTGAACCTTTCTAGAGTATTGTAGAGTCATTCTTCACAGTAAGAAAATGAACATGCAAATAATCCACTCGCCAGAACCTTTCTTAGAAATTTCAGAAAGACCAATCAGTTTTTCGAGTCCCTGAGAACGGAGATTACCAAAATGCCTTTACGAATTCTTCATGCAAAAAATAAATAAATAAAATGAAAGGAGAAGAAAGAAAGAAAAGGGGAAAGAACGACTGCCGGCAGCAGAGTGGCAGCAGTGATTTGAGCGCGAAATGGAAAGAAAGGAAAAGCCAAGTGTGCAATTTTTCGGCACAAACCCCGGGTCAGAACCCTCCCACAACAGGCTTCCGGTTCCCGAAATCGTCCGTGGGAATTGATCGATTCGATCGGCGACTTCCGGACGATTCTCCACGCGCCCCTTTTCATGATGCACTGGACTGCAGGTGCGCACAAAGATCAGATTCTCGTTGGGGCTCTTCCGTCACGTTCCTCTCGGGAAAAAAATAAAAATAAAAATGCGAACACATAGAGGAAGAAGGGGCAAAAAAAAGAGCACATGATGGAATAAAATTAAATAAGAGGACTGCTAAGCGGTGTGGGGGGAAATAAGGCATGCATGAATCGGAGCTGCAGCAGCACCAGCACCAGCTTTTGTGCGAGTTATGGCTGCTCTTTGCACGCTTATTCTTCCCAATTCACTACTTACTTATTTTCTTCTTCTTCATTTTTTCTTCGTCGTATTTTCCGGCTCACATTTATATTTTTTTGCGTTTCGAGGAGAAGCGATGGGGAGCGTAACAAGCCATGAAACTGATGATTTACTGAAAAGAAGTCAAGATCCCGGGGGCAATCGGGAAATTCTGGTCTCCTCGAGAAATGTTTAAAATTTTTAAAAAAATGCGAGATTTCCAGAAGCCTAGCAACAAGAATTTTTCCAAAAATGTACCTTCCTGCTGTTTTGCATTTCTATATAATCACGTCGTGAATAATTTTCATCAATTTTTACTTTACACGCGTCAAGTCAAGCTTTCGAAAAAGCCGCGCGCCTGCTCGCTTACAAAATATCTGCGAAAAAATATTTACGCAGATGCTATAGAATTCTATATTTTTGTACGACTTCTCTTATTTTCCGCTGCAAAATTAAAACGAATTGAAAATGCTGTTCAAGCAAATTTAGAAGAACTACATTATGTGAGGGATATTTTTTAAGCCAGAAAAGATGTGGTTCCCTGCGCACGGTTTGAAAACATGTGACTTTTTTGGAAATGACACAAAATTTTCTGTAAACGCCAATTATCTGCAATAGTCCGCAATTTTCACGCAGTTCGGTTTTGCATGCACAAGAAAATATCTATCGCACAAATGATATTGTTCATTAACATTTCCTCAGTGAGAGGCCTATATTTGCGTAAAAACGATGTGATTGACGACTTTATTGCTTCATAAATGAGAGTATAGAGAAACACTGTCGAACTTTTCAGAGCTAACAGATTTGAAAATGGATTCACTGTAGACTCTACGATTAGTTGAGTGCACAGTAATGTACTCGTCATTTCGCGGTTCTCAGCGTCAAACTAACACTATAAATTTAAAAAGTTACTTTGCACATTCCACTTCGTTCTGTCATTTATACAGTAGTAGTTTCTTATTTAGGGTTCATTCAATCCAAAACCGAAAACAGTGAAATTCACCGAAATGCGCGATCTGTGGTTACTTCAGATGGTTCTGAAGTTCTGAACTTATTGCCTCCGTCCTTCAAAAGCCTAGCAAACTCCAACTGAAGAAAAGATTATGAGAATCCCGTGAACTGCTCTTTTTTTTCGGATTGCAAATCTCGAATTCTTAATTAATATTTCTTGGGTGTTTTCAAGTCCTTTCGCTGGTGCGCAGAGTACTCTTCAGTTCAGTCAGGCACGTTCTCCGTCACACCATCACTTCCATCATCTGCGCTCGAGAGTAAAAGTCAGTCGTAATTTGTAAAGGTACTGTACTTGCAAAAGTAATTTTGAATGCATACTTTATTGTATTTTGATCTTCAATTTCAATTCTATGAGGTAAAAATAATCCCACCTGGTGAGCGACTCAGCGTAATAAATATGAGTTCCAGAATCCGTCAAAATATCAGTCATGTTTAGTTTCCATGTCAACTTGAACAATCAAACTTGACTTATTTTTTTGTTCTGTATGGCGACTATTGTGACACATCTCGATAATTGCACGTCTTATTATTGGAGCAATATTCTTTCCATTCAAAGCATAGAAAAAAAACTCGATTTTAAAACTATATGCCTTTGTATTTTATCAATAACCTGCTTAGGAATAAAATGCTCGAAAGAATACAACTACCACCACAAAAACATATCCAAAGTTTAAAGCAATTTGATATCGGATAAAAGCTTAAAAAAAATAACAATTGATCAGTCTGTGTTTTCTGTCGATGCTATAACTGCTGCGCTTAAAATTGAATTTGTGATAAGATCTTTATAGTCGATATTTGAAAAATTTGCAGCGCTCAGACGAATTGTTTCGAAACCTTGAAAATTAAGTTCCCAAACAGTTTCAAACTGAGTTTTGTCCTGCGCACATTCATTTTTCTCTGTTAGTTTAACGTCCTCGAAATATGTTATTCTCGCTCTGTGCATTGATTTTAGAGTCACATATATTCAAGAAGCAAGCTTCATTTTGAAGTAAACACACATCGTAGATTTGTGACTCTCAAGAATTAAAAAGTAATAATAAATACTACAACGAATGTGGGGCCCATGCAATGATTAAAATTGCTTCAATCTTATGCCAGAGGTATGTTTTATGCAAGATGTTGGAGGTGACATTATTGATACGTGGTTTCCTTTATGAAAAGGTTGTAGATACAGTATTTGTAATTGCCCTCGAGTTGTAAAGTTCACTCTTGAGAAACAGGAACAGCATTGGGCAATAATGAATGAAAATCGGCGTGAGCATTTTGGGTCAGAAGTGAAATGAATTTTGAATTTAATATACGTATTATATGCTGGGAAAACACTTACAGGAAACAAAATGGAAACTGGCGGAAATTGGGAATCAACTGCTTTTTGTGGCTGTGAAATGCAGCCGAGAAAGTTATGAAATCTTACGAAACCTGCCGCGTCAAAACGAGCGCATTTCATGGCCGCGTCAGAGCCAATTTAATAATCAGTCATTATTTCATGAAATCCGTCAGCGTTTCTTTCAAATTGGAATTCAAATTACTCCCGTTTTCATCGCAAGAAACGAGATTCTGGCTTCACTTCTTGTGTGACGATGAACAGAAAAAAAAAATGCAAGAGATCCGCGACTTGGCTCCCAATAAGTTGGCAAACCGTTCGCTTCCCATCACCAGCTATGAAGTACTACTACTACATGTCTTTTCAATCCTCAAGTATGTCCATGAATGAGTGCCAAAATGACGCAGAGAGTGAACAAAAGGCCGACGAGTGATGAAGCGACATTCGAGACCATAGGGAACACGGACCACGTGCACGGCGTTGGTATAAATGAGAGAATAAAGAAACAAAACAAAAAATATTAAAAATAAAGAAAAAAATCCACGCCATGAAATCACCACAAACGCACCAGAGCATGAACAACATCCCGCAATGAGGTTAAATCAAGTGCAAACCTCGACACGCGGTTTGCGGTGTAGGGATGAGAAAGAGCCGAAAGCGAAAAAATCAACGGAAAAACATCCCTCATCGTTTTTCCTCCCCCCGGGGGCCAGAACCCGGAAAACAAATGATCCCTCGCCCGTGGATTCTGTCTGAAAGTTCTGTGACACATAGCCTGAATTTTATATTACCTTCAACATCATCGTGTCATGAGAAATCTGATTTCATTAAAAATAAGGGATGACATGTCTCATATTTTTAAAGACACAACTTGTGCAACGCTCGTCTCAATTATAATAAAAAATACTGTACCTGATTTGCATTAACAAAGGCGAATCAAGAAAAAAGCTTCGCTAGCACCTTGTCAATTTCTCCACATTATTTGCATACCAAGAATTCTTTCGTTAATCATTCATTTTAGCTTGATTGAAATAGTTTTTAAATTTAAAGCGTAGAATATATATTTTAACATAGTTATCCTCTGTCATCGCTCATAATTTCCCTGGAAGGACCCACTTTGAATGCAATCAGAGCTGCAAAACTATTGCAAGCATTATAAAGAAAAAGGTAAAACTTGAAAACGCCAGCATCATTTAATCAAGCAGGGAAGTATCATGACCGATATTTCCTTGTATTTGTTGCACAAAATTCAATTCGGTGGTTTCTCAAATTTGCAGCTTGCTGCATAGTCAGTTTTTGGAAAATAATTTACGCTTAAAACGGAAAAAGAGTTCAAAGAACTACTAAAAGTTTTTTTTTTCAAAAAATTGCGAGGGGAAATTTGGTACATTAAATGGTTTGGAACTTCGACTTCGATTTGAAGATACCATGGGTTCCCAAACGAACTAGGCTTTCTCAAGAGTCCAATTGAAACGTGTTCATACGTATAATCGCGGCCAATTACGGAAATGTAATTAAAGTACGGTTTTCCAGGATACACGAGTCGTATGTCCGTCAATTCATCACTTTGGTTTGTGCTGTCTGAACATGTGAGAAACCCCATCGTTGAAAGAAATGAATGTTGGAGAGATAAATGCTGTTCATCTCGAATGAAAGAAGGAATTAAATTTTGTTTATGTAATTTTTTTACCAGAAGAATCCATTCAAAAGAATATATTTCGTTGTTGTCGCATATATAATTGAGAGCTTGCCAATTGAACAATGCGTGATGCCCTTCGAATTCTTGAAAGAAAGAAATTGTGTATCCATTCTTTTAAATCCTGTTGTACGAATTTCTGCCATTATATTGGGCGTAGGCCGTGATTTTCGAGACATTCTATGATCGGCAGTTCTCGCGATTAATCTATTTATACAGTACCTTTCAAACGCGTTTGAGCTCGAATTTCAAAAATTGAGTGAAGTCTAATGAACACGGTGTTTAATTGCGTGCCTTATTTTATTTAGCAAAGAGCAAATATAATTCCCCTGTTGATATTTTCAGGTACGTAGGTTGCGCGTGAAAGCAAAAAAATAAATAAGAAAAAGAAAAATAAGGACGGGAATTTTTCGGCGGATTCTCCGGGCCAGCAGCGATGATAATAAGTCAGGCACCGTGGAAAAAGATAGATGACAACAGCGGGTAGATCACTGAATAAACCCAGGGGTCCTAATCACGCAGAAAGCCCCAGAGTTAATGATGGAAAATCAAATTGCGCCACGGTCCGAAAAAGAGGACGCTCGCATATATACAGTCTTTCCCTTGCTGGTGCTGCGGGGCGCGGGGTTAATGGACCTGAAGCGCTCCTCGCTTTTCATCAATGAGCTGAGCCCCATTCATGTCCACGTCGTCCCTGGTGTTGATCTTTTCCCGTCCTCTTTCATTCTCAGACCCTTTGTCCCCCTGCAATCCTACATCATGCTGCTTGGACTTTCACTGGACTTGCACAAATCAGCAGGTCTGTAAGGGCTTCTATATAGGCCCAAGCTTTCTGCTAACTGAGATACTGTACTTGGGGAGACTTGAAATCAGGAGCAGGACTTGCATTCACTTTTTTTTATACCATGAAACCTGTTCAAGTCAAATTTCAAGGGACCAGCAAAAAATGTGATCAAGGGGAGTTATTGAGTTTGGGAGGATTCAGTTTGATGAATGATCATCTTTGTTGCAGGAAACATAAAGGAGTTGCAGGAAATTGTAGAAGGTGGTATTCTGGGCCTTGAATTACTTTGCAAATGAGTTGAAAGGATTCTGAGCTTGGATGCTGAGCTTTCTATGTCAAGATAATAATAACCAGAGCAAAGGCCTCAGACAATTTGAATTATGCAGGTTTGCTAGGGAGAGCCTTCAAGTTACAGATTTTTAATGCATTGTTCGGAAGGGAATACAGATGGGAATTTTAAAAAACTTTGGAGGTTCAAATTATCAAGATTCAACTGCATTTATTTAACCCTTCTGCAGCAAAGTTGGGACTTTTTGCAAAATGTTGTGCCCATGTTAGTAATTTTCCCCCAAAAAAGATAATTTATGAGTATAACACCACAATTGATATTTATTTATGTCCCAAAATAATCAAAAACTCCGCATCTTCTTCAAGAAAAATACGCACACAATAATTTACACTATTTCTCAAAGAATTGGATCAAGCAGCAGAAGCTAAAAATGGGGATGAGATCTGAATGAGAATTTGCTGTTGATTTAAAGTTTTCGAGGCTTTTATGCCTTATTGAGGAAGGGTTGTGTTAAACTTGGTCTTGGCAAAGGTTGGAATTCTTTGCTGCTTTCTGATTGGCCAATTACATCAAAATCAAAAACTGTGTGCAGCATTGTCCACAAGTTTCCAAGGATTTTGGGAGTAAGTTCTTTGGTGCTGTGAGTCTCCTGAAACCCAGTTTATGGGAAACAATGCAGGCTTATTAATATAATATGTATGGGCACGCTTCTCAGTCCCCAACAGCCCGTGAGAACTGGGAAGAAAATAAAATATTTTTTTACTGAGGCCAAAGTTGGGAAAAAGTCCTACACTTATTATCTTTTGTGAGAAAAAAAATTTCCTGAGAAATTAAAAATGTCTGAGTGACATTTTTTTCTGCATTCCTGGCATAGGATTATTGGAAAATCTTTAAACTGTAGTACAGTATTTACTCTTTTCTGATTTTTCCTGACTTGAACCTTTGCAAACAAAAGGCATTTTGGTGACATCAAACCAAAATGTACAATGCACAAAAATACTGACTTTGCTGCAGGATAGAATGCTACCTGTGTCCACATCCAATGACCTAGCAAATGCAGGTGGACTCTCTCTACAACAAAACTCAGGTGAGTTGAAAAGATTTGATGTGGAGTGACTTTTGTTGTGGAGAAATGCTGGTATAACATGATGGAAATAGAATCCTATGTCAAAAAATAAAAATAAGTGGGACAGGAGCTCCTTAGCATTCAATTTCTCAGATAGAATCATGTGAGATTATAATTTATAAGGTGAATAGGTAATTTTATATTTGCTTGATCACAATTCTTACATAAGGTTACAATATTTTGCAGAAATAATTCCTTCAATTTTTTGGACAATATTTGCATGCATGAATACAGTAAGAAAAATTTCCTGAATAATAAGAAATATAGCAACAGTACAGTACATTTTCCACAGCAGAATTATAGTAGAAATGTTTCTCCAATCAAAATAAGTTTGTGCATTTCAATAAATCGAGAGCTGAATATTTTTATTTTGGTATAGTACAGTATATGTATGACACATTTTTTGCGAAGTAAGTTCTGGCCAGGAAATGAAAAATATCTATATAAAGTTATGGAAAATTATTTATAACGGCTTTGTTATTTTTTTATAACGCAGGTTTATCAGCACAGCGTGAACTGATGATCTTGGACTATGAATGAGAACTCATTCGCTGTGCGCAGTCCTCTTTTTCCAGTCGAGAATTTTATGCCCGCTATACTACTGGATTCCGTCAGAACGCAAAAGTCGCGAGCCACAATAAGAACGATACGGATAGGAAATGAAAATAAAATGAAAATCAAACCAATCTGTCCCGTCTGGGTTCCACCGTGAACCGGCAACATCAGTACCGACATTGGTTTCCTCTTCATCGGACCCTAAAACCCCCCCAGGGAAAACAAGCGCATCCAAATGGACCGTTTAGCGGAACGAGGCTGTGCGTGGAACCCTGGTGACACGGAGCAGCCGCTGTAATCACATCACTTCCTCCCCATGAGATACCCAAGAGGAGGGGATAGTTATCACGGCGGGGGGAAAAAAATAGAAAAGAAATACACACACCGCTCGAATTTTCCCCACCCAACAGCCGATGAAGCATATGCTGTCCACAGGGAGATAGCACAGCGGTAAATGAAACTGAAACGGAGGAAGGGAAAAGAAGCGAAAAGAAAAAAAAGAAAACCCAGATGCGACATGATGCTGACTGCAGCTCATACACGTGCTCCACCGCCACCAGGGGAGGGTTTCGTCGCTCATGGCAGCAAGAGAACCGACCTGGCAATAAATCCGTGGTGTCCATTCCCAGACCCATTGGATAGTCTGCCCTGGGGTGGATTTGGATTTGTAGGCACTGTACTGTACTGAAAAGGACCAGAGCCGCAAAAGACAAGATAAAGCTTGAGACTATATAAGGGATGCGTGAGCTCTTCAGACTTTCAGTATATTGCTCAATTTTACTTAATGCTAGCAATTACAGTGGGGTCCTGACGTACAGACATCCTGAAAAACTGAAAATTTTACCCTGGGATTGTTAAAACTAAAAAAAATTGCTACCTTGACATCTAGACCATGCTATTGAGATGCACATTATTTGCCAAGATTTTCAGAAAAATAGAAAATTCTGTGCATCAAATGGTTGTCATTTCTTCAACAAATAAAACTACTGCATATCCATGAACAAAACTCTAGAATATAAAACATCTTTGTGTGAATTCACTCAATTCTGTATCCAAAGCAAGCTGATTTGTTTTTTTCTGGCTTATTTTCTGTCTACTTGATGTGTATATACAGTGTTGAAAGATGTGTGCTTATTTATTTTTTATTTAGTTTTCTTGGCAAAGGGGTAAATCCTGCAGAGTTTTGTTCTGTAAAGTTATTATCTGCTTATATCTGAAAGTTGTAAAAAAAACATTTCCATTTCATTTTTGAAAAACGTTTCCAATTTTTTACCTATACAGCAAATGTAGTTAAAATGTTCCAATCAAAGTCTAAGAGGAAATGTGATTGAATGTAATTATGTAGACTAATTGGGCAAATGAGCCCCTGCCTCCAAGTTACTGTAACCTCATTTAAGAAGTAATTTCAGACCCAGAATATCACCATTTACTATATCTTGCAAGTCTTCTACATTTCTCACAACAAAAATGTGTTCCCCAAACTTAAAACCTCGCTAAGATACAAGTAACACATTTTTTGCTGCTCCCGTGAAATTAAATTTGGTGAGGTTTGACTGTATCGCACACTCCTAACATTTTCAGCCAAAAGGTTTGTTTGCCATTTCAGAGCAATTACTGCCCTTTTAGCCATACAATAAGGTTTTTTTGACCAAAGATCACCAAAATAAAGCACGGGCAGATTTGCGCATGCCCAAAATTGTCGAAGTATACTGTACTAAGCCCAAATGCTTCAAAATCCTCTTGTGCTGAAAGTATTTTGAAGAAAGTTCACCCATAGGGGTACCCAAAGTTTGGTATCTTCAGCAAAGTTACCAAACATAAGGAAAAAGTTGGAATGCTTCCAAATTTCAGCCATGGTAATCAGACAAGTTTTTTTCTTTACTTCTGTGTCCTTTCTTTATTGTGTGCAAACCACTTCGCTAACAAAAATATCCTGCACCTCTGAAGAAGTTACAACAAATGATGAGACAACGAATGAGAACAACAATCAACTTGAAATAAAACACTTCCAGTATCTGCTCTTTTTAGCAGATGAATATTAATTTTTTCTGGACGGACATTTCGAAATTTTTTTGTGCTCTGAATATGAATTTTTGAACATCGTCAGGATCTCATGAATGTTTTTCTTCCATTATTTCCCCGACATTAACAAAAGCAATCCAACTGTTCCAGACACCATAAAATACTGTATTGAGGGGATCGAGAGACGACACATGACCCCCGAGCGTAGGATCCACCCTCGGCCCTCTTCTGGGAATACAACAATCAAATGCGTTTGGTCGCAATCGAGACGTAATTCATCATTAGTCTCGTTGGCTTCCAAGGGTCTGCTGTCGGTACTAGGTTCTGGATCCAGGGGAGGGCTTTAGTACTCAAGGACTTGCGGAGAGACAAAGAGAGATTAGTCAGTACCGCATGATGAGCAAGTGCAGGCGGGGGAATTGATTTGCTCGTCAGGGATTGCGCCGACGTTCGAGTTTGTGCGCGGAAACACTGACTTTAAGCTCGGAGATTTGACTTTGTAATGAAATCAAGCGTGTGGCTCAGGAAGTACCATCAGACAAAGGGAATGACGCTTTAGAATGCAAATGGGAGAGGTTTTACTTCATTATGAATTACGATCAGCGTCGCGTTTCCGAAAGATAAATCGAATTCGCCTCTTGTAAGGATGAGCTCCAATGATTGCTTGATCATATATTTCCAATATTTTCAATTTTCCTTTGATTCTGTTAAAAATAATTGATCAGAAATGTGCGACACTCTTAAACATAGGAACATGCAAATAGGACTTATTGCCTTCCTAAAACTGGGGACCATACCTTTAAAGAAGAACAATAAAGTACCGATTCCATTCATTTATGAATACTGTATTCGCTCAACACTAAGTTATGATATAGGGACGGAAACTACGCTACAACAATAATTCAGATTTTTCTTCATCATTCACGACAGTATTCCAACAATTTCTCCTTGCAAAACAACTGATAAATTTCATTACTGTATATCATTCGGAAATTTGGCAAAGAAGGGCCGGCGGAGGAGCCAAATAATCAGACAAGATTTTCAAAACTCCTGGTGCATATTCTCCATGTCAACAAGCATAAATTATTAACATTTGAAACTTGAAAACATTTCCACGTCAACCAGTCATTCTTTCATTCAACCATTTAATTTGCTCAGATATTGTCTTTACTGGAATGATCAGAGTAATGAGTGAAAACCGTCTTGAAATGTATGCACAATTGAACCTTGGGCAGTGGTGCTGGGATTTATCCGCAAAATTTTGTGCCTCAAGGAGTGAAAAAAAAGTGAGGGTCAAAAATGATTGCAAGAACCAAACGTGGGAAAACCCTGCATTTTTTTTAGCATTCCGGCATAAAAATTTGCAAGGAAAAAATCCCGGCCCTGCCATGCAATGAAAAGGAACCAACCACTATGCCCCAGAGTTGTAATGGGGAATTTTTAGAATTTTATTGGTTGAAACATTGCAAACATTATCATAAAATTCAATGACCACAGTGTGATGGCAATTTCTTGGTGAAATAAAAAATACTTTAACCCTCAGTTTAGTGCAACCCTTGCTAGTGCAACAAATTTCCCTGCTACAAATCTCCCTCCATTATGTTTTTAAGAAAGCCCCTGATTTAGTGCCAATTCACTCAGTACCAAAAAAATCTGTATCATGTTTAAAAATTGAGCAGAAACTGGAGTATTCCCAGCATTTTTCCAACGATATCATCAGATTATCAGACACGACTAAAAATCACATATGCCCATTTTGACATAAAACTCAGGATAAATGTGAAAAATCAACTTTTGAATTTACATTACAGTATTACAAAATATTTCTTGGTCCATGATACCCTCCTTCATTGGAAACAAATGTAAGCTTTTGTGGAAACATTAGAGATTCCTTCCTGATGGCACTTTATTTTGAACTAACTCAAATGTACACCAAATCTTGAGAAACAGCTGTGATCTTTTAGAAGACATCATTTTTAAAAATCTTGTACCTTCTGCATTGCAAAATTTTTTGAAATAAAATCAGAAAAAGTACATTAGCGTACTTAAGCTAAAAATTATTTATTTTGGCGTTTTCTTTTATACAACACCTTGACTGTCCTAAACATTTTGTATAAAATCTTATTTTTTTCTTCTGATGGAAACCCAGTACTGGACCTCTCTATCATACAATACCCTCAATGTAGTGCCACCCTTGCTTAGTGCCACAAAATGAGCCAGACCAAATGGTGGAACTAATTTGGGATTTGACTGCATGACATTCAAATACCTTGCTAGGTACATTGTCAATACATTCTGTAGCACAAATTGAATATAAAACTGGGGAGTAAAAATTTTGTTTTATTTGAAGTTTGGATGTTTGACTCTGTGCTTTTGGTATGTTGTTCTTCTCATGCATTGCAATTGATATTGGAAATATTATACAGTAGCTAGATTAATGTTTCCAATTCCATATGCGCTTGCTTAGGGTACTTAGAAAACTTGAGCATTGTTCTTCAATACTTCATTACACGTTGAAAATATAATCATTCAGCACTTCATTCAGATACTGTGTTCATGAGCTGGCTTTCCAAAGAATCTGGAATGGTTTGAAAATTCCATGTGGCTTTTACTTCATTCAGCTAAAGGGATTTTATCAGATCTGAAGCCAATCATCCTTTCTATGCAGTCTGTTTATTTAGGAGAGTACTGTATTTACTTGAGTATCACATGCACCTTTTTCTCAAATTTCAGAAGAAAAAAAGGGTTGCGCATCATAAGCAGGTAAAATTTTTTAAAGAAGTTTTAGGAAGTTATGTGTGCATTATACTTAATTATAATGGAGAAATTTCAAGCAAATGTAACAAGAAAACTTTTTTGTACTGAAAAAGTTGAAAATTAATCAGATTTTTGTTCAATTCATGTTTAAAGTCAAATTTATTGAATTTCTTTTCAAAATTTTGTAGTTTTAGATTCACTAAAAATTGGGGTGCATGTCTTACTTGGGTATAAGATTTCAGCCAAATTTCCAACTGAAAACCCCCTGTGCATGCCTTACTCAAGGGTGCCTGGTACTCAAATAAATACAGTAGTTATTTTCTTTGGATAATGGACTTCCAATTGGAAACGATTTGGTTGATTGACTCACTCCGCAGTAGGTATTGTACAGTCATGTACTGTTTGTGCCTGCGTCTCGCCTTGCCGTGATGAGTCGGCAACTCAACAAACGTAAGGAACCCAGCAAGTCCTAATTGGTTCATTTCGGCGCCGGAGTGGGCAGAAAATAAAAAAGAAAAGGCGGAGGCAACTCTCCCACGCAATGATGATGATGATGATGATGACCATGATGGCAGTGATGATCATGCCGACGACGATGATGCGGTGAGCGACGTGGGCTTGATGGGCGCAATAAAATGCGGGCTGCCGGATTCCTCCCCTCCGGGCGGGTTGGGGAGGATTTTCCGCCCAATGGCGGCGCCGATAATCGGGCGGTCGCAGCGGTCCAATAAGCGCCTGGAAGTCTGGTCCCCGCCGCGGCTCCTCCTTCCGCCGCTCATTCCCCCATTCCCCCAATCATTTTCCTTTTTTCCTCCTCATCTTCTTCTTCTTCCTCGTTTTATTCTCCCGTTTTTTCTCTTCTCCCTCTCTGTCTCTCTCTCTCTCTATTCGTCTCTTCAGACGTACTTCCTCTCGCCGTTTCCGTTTTGGAGCGCGGGAAGCGAGATACCCGCTCTGCTCGGCTCTGCACTGCCACTCGGCCCGCGATGCTCGCTCGGATCGGGTTTCCTGGCGACAGCTGAAGTGAATGATGCAGTGGTGACTCGGTTAATGGACTTGATCAGTCCACTTCAAGTGGGGAGTTCATCGTATATCCGAAAAGTGTGACAAAACTCGTTAATGTGAAGATGAAATTGTTCGGTATATTGTATTACAGTAGTTCGAAGATACTCTCAACCTCGGTCTCAGGTCACCTCGTCTCGGTTTCGATTGCAGCAATATCCTCCTCGCAAAGATTTTTTCTCTTGTTACATGCAGGGAAAACTGACGCAGTGCTAATTCTGCAGTTTATTGATTTGATATGCGTTCCAGGGCATGGGAATATTTCTATCGATAATAATGTAGTGCATACACCTATGTAAATTTAATCATTCCTGGCATCGCACCATAAGTCAATTGACTATACGTGTTCCGTGAAGCAACTTGAATCGCGTGAATTGTTCCATGTAATTTTTGAATCCCTTTTTCGAGGCACACGTTCCGAAATGATATGTGTATTTTAAGAGAGTGTTTTGCAATGAAATGCTGTTCCAGTATAAACCCTTGTGAACGCAACAAAAGCAATCAAAAATAATATGCTTGAAGAAAGCGTTCATGGAAGAAATGGATGAAGAATTATGTTGTCAACCTCATTTCCCCTAGCAACCATTTATGAGTGACTTTTTTTGTGGAAAAATATGAGTCAGGGTTCAAATATACGAATAAAAATTGGTGATTTAATTTCCATTTTCAAGTATGGAAATTATGTGAGGCATCCATTATTCATGGTGCTACTGTGATTTGAAATACATCGAGTAGCTACTGGAACAAAACATGCGCTTTGGTATTCAGAAATATAGAAAAAAGCAAGGGGTATACTGAAAAGTAGAAATTTGAATTGAATACAAAATTTTTTACATTCAAAACTCGGCTTTTGATTGAAGTAAAATATTTCGAAGAAACTGGTTCGGAATTGTTAGAATCCATTTCGAAAATCGTTCACTTCGCAAATCATGACCGCGGTGGGAATTGCGTTTGCGCAATCGAAACGAGCTAAAATTGAACCTGGGTTCAATCAATATAGTGAGACCTCGAGATGCGGACGTAATTGGTGGTAGGACCTTGTCCATATTGCGGAACATCTGCATGTCGGATCACGTTTTCTCAAGGACGGACTTCAATGGGAATTTATTTAATTGGCTCTACACTTCATCTCAGATTAGGAATAAATCCCCCAGAAATTGAAAAATGCGCTTCTCAGCTCAAAGATAAAGAATATAACTGTGTGAAAGAAATGCACATAGAATCTGATCTTTTGGCATTGAATGAAAAAGCGAAGAAGTTCAAGTCTTGCTATATACTGTTCAATGTTGGAGAATACTCGAAAAATTCCAATTTCACCTGTTTTTGGTAATAAATTTGAGTTACTGTATAATGAAATCCAATATAAATTTTCTGAATATAAATTGGCTCAATTTTTTCACGACATATCCGAATTGTGAAAAACTTCCATATTTCTAAAAATTTTGTGGAATTTTCCGTATGTCGAGACATTCACCGGATGTCAGGGCTGATTTTTTGACTCATCAAATGGTGTCTAAGTCAAATCCTCCATATGTCGGGGTCTCACTGCCATCTAATTAATTGTGCCATTTAATTTATCATTCGACCAGTCGATTTGGAGAAATTTCCAAATAAGTACAGTATCATGAACAACTACTCGTAATTTAGTGTATTTTCGAGTACATCAAATCGATGTACTCGAGTACACCAAAATTCCAATTTATACTCTGTGATTACAAACAAATGGTGGAAGAGGAAAATTCCGGATGTTGTATAATTCGAATGCAACTCGAATTCCATCTGATTATTCAACTAGCACGTGCATATCTTCAATGAATGAAGTATTAGTAACACTTATGATCTCTCATCGATGAACATTTATTCATACCGATATTTCACTGAATGATGTTCAATGAAAAAGGCTTCCCTGTTCTTCATTTGAATCAAATTTTGCGGTACATGCTCACAGCATTCAGCATTTACTTGAACATAAGAATATTGTTTCATTTTAAAACCTGACTGAGTGTCTGCATTTTTTTTAATGGAAGAGCAAACCAACATACAAATTATCTCTGAATTTGGTTTATGAAATCTGATCAACGTGAAAACTTAGTTATTTGAACTCGGTCAATTATCAGTTTATTGCGCCATAAATATCAGATTTTGAAATCAGTATCAATTCATGGATTTCCTAAAACGAAAGTACTGAAACGGCGTCTCATTTGAACTGGAATTTCGATCCGGTTTCCTTTGACTTCATTTGTCAACATCTTTTTGCCAGTTCCGGTGACTGCTAATTTGCTGAACACTGCGGTGTTGATACTTGTAGCAATAACAATAATTAATCTCAGCAAAAGAAAATTGTAAGCTTCTTCAGAAGTTTTTCGTCGTGATACGAAGGCTTTATGCGCAGGAAACTCGAGAAATCCCTTATCGCGCTCGTGGTGAAATGATTACATAGTTTTCCTCATTATTGAAGCATTTTCATCATGTACGATGGTAAGATCCGCTTGGGAAACAATTTTATCTAATCAGTGTCGGTTTCGAAGTGAATCCAGGAATTGATTCGCATATGGTTGCTCACGTGATCATCAAAAACGGTTATTTTCGAATCTTTTGGAGTCTAAGCAACAACAAAAGAATAAATTTGTTATGAATGACTCGAAATTTAGCCTTAAAATACTCAAAGTATTCTTTCGTACTGTATTTTCGTTCGAAACTTTAGTCATCAGCTCTTCCCAGTAACATTATCGATTCCTTAAAAGGATCTCGGTTATCGCTTCAATAAATATTACTTTCACACATCGTAAACGTGTACGAAACGGCATCAAATAAGAGGCGCCACTAAATACGGGACAAAATTCAAACTGAAATGCTAGCGGATTATTTGTTTTTTTGCCGATGTTTGCGCAAAAATCGCGTCTTGTATTTTAAAAGAAAAGCTAGGAAATATAATCTGGGGTTAAAACTAGTCGATNTTCTGTGAATGCCTGTTGAAGAAATATAATATCAACAGTATAAGCAAGTATTACAAAGTAGAACAGACATCTTCTCTCTTAAAAATCAAGGCAGAAAAGTTATAGTGAGCAAGTGGAATGTGGATATACATTTTTTAGAGAGAAAAAATGAAAACAACATTAAGGAAAGTCATAACCTTTGGATGACAGCAAGTTGAATTCCTGTCTGAGACAGAGCCAGAATATTTTTGCAGGGCTGGTACATTTTGCTTTGACTAATGGTTGCTTAAATGCAGGTGGTACCTTTCAATTTGACCCTAATCCATTGCTGAACTAGGGTCAAATTGCAGGACACTGTGATATTCAAAAATATCAGCAAAAAAGGAAAGAAGTGGAAAATGTAGGTTGAATTGCGGGGAAAGGGTCAAATTGCAAATCAACCTCCCGGCAAATTTGACTGTCAAATTGAACAATGGTCAAATTGCAAGGTACCACCTGTACAGCATTGGCTGAATAGACCAAGTCTGGAAAAATCTGGGAAAGTTGAACCTATTAGCAGCTTAAACCACTCAATCCTACAGGATGCTGAAAAATATGCCACCCAGCAGAGACATGTATTTTTTCAGTCAAATTTTCCTGAGCAATAATGATAAACAAATTGAGTTTTTTTTTTTTTACTTTTGTGCTCTTGCATATCTGACATATTTTCAACTAGGCCTTTATTTTTATTCTAGAAACACAGTACAGTTGGTACCTCCCAATTTCACCACCCAGCAATTTTTCCATCTTTAAAAATCATTCAAATTTGCAGGGAGGTCAACTTGCAGTTTGACCTCTGCCCCGCAATTTCACCCACAGTAAGGTGCAAGAATGTCAAATATGACTTTAAAAAAATCACATCTGACATCAATGCGCAATTTGACTGCTGCAAAATTTGACTGTAGTCCAGCAACATATTACTGTCAAATAGCAGGGCACCACCTGTACTGCATATCCTAGTCCTGCAGCTGAATCTATAAAAGAGACTCTGTAAGTGAAAATAATAATGCATATGAGATTCTGTGGGTCACCATCTCACCCATAATGTTAAAATGGTTTATATATCCATTTACAAGAAATTAATGGTACAAATTGTTGCTAAAAAAAACGTTGCAATTCAGCCAACAAAAATAAAACGAGAACAGGTCTTATTTGGGGACAGATTTTGGTACAAATTCCATTTTAGGTGATGCATCAAACATCATGCATTATGGGTTGCTTGGAAGTTGTCCTTATTAAAAATGCATTTGGATTTTCGGTCATTATTTGTATAAAACGAAGATTCCATTTGAGATGATCTACCTGCATGATGTTTCCAAATCAGGCCATCACTCCAGTCGTGAACATCAACAGTTACGGTTTGGAAAAACGAATTTAAAAAATTGAAATTTATTTTAAAATTAAACTATCTATCATCTGGCATATACACTTCTCACATATTAGGCACGCCATCGCGATGGAATACAGGTTTTGTCGGAAAATACTTAAAGCAAAACGAAAACAGAGCATAAAAATACTGTACAAAAAAGTTATTACACAATGACGGACCTTGTCCTATATTTCGATGGTGGAAGATACATATTTCACGTGTGTTTCATCATAAGTTTTAGAGTTACGAAAGGCTTGAAAAAAATGATGAACAGAAGGTATAGTTTTCTGCCAAAAATTCCATCAATCGTGTTTCGATGTCGAGAACTCACGCTGTAAGTATTGTACTTAATTTTTACCACTACTGCAGTAATGCTTGAACTATCTATATAAACCCTCATCCAGAGATGACGAGAATATCTTCCCAGATTTTTAAACGAAAATGTACGAGTCAAAAAATGCATAGTTTTTTCTGAAATTTACATTGGCCTTTAGGTAAAAGGTCAAGTCGTATATCTTGCCACAGAAATCTTCAGAGACATTTTAATCGCAACATTAACTTGTCCTCCGAAGGACCACCTCAAAAAACTTACTCGACGATATGAAATCAAGCAAGTCTTGGCCAGTTCATCGTAACAAGAAATATGAATTTTCAAACATTAAAATCTTCTGAAAAACCTCTTGTACAGTACTTCAAAACATTCACAAAAGTGATTAGGACCCAAGTAGAATTGAATGGATTTTTTTAGCATTGTTGGCTATATAGGATGATAATTATAAACGTGGTCTATAAATCTACAAAGAAATTCGAGTGAAAAACAAATCGTTGAAGAGAAACCCAATCACATGGGGGAGAGACACCCTATGGAACCAAAACTCAATCATTTTTACCTGCACAGATAAAATTGTTGTAGACAAGATTGTTGTATAGAGTCTCATCCTGTATTTCTGTCTGTGTGTAGATGAAAATCTGTAGTTCTGTTTTTTTCATGAAATTGCTACTGTCAGGAATGATTTTTTGGAATAAATCGATTTGAATGAGTTTAGAAATAAATGTAATAAAGAATTTGGTTGGGCTGCAACCAGGGTGACGTTTCACCCTATTTTAAGGTTGTTGCAATTTGTACAAAACACAATATTTGCAAAATTGCTCAATTGTACCATACAACAGCTCAGGGAGAAGTGAAGTTTTTTTTTTAGATAAGATAGGAAAACAGGAAAACTATCCTTCCAGGATAAATTACAGCTTTTAGGATTTCCAAAATTTTGGCAATGAAATAAGAACCTTGGAGGTTTGCGGGAAAATATGGATGTGTGAACCAGAGTTTCTCCCAGTTCACACAAAGATGTATGAAGACAAGTTTTCTGAGAATTTGGATTCTTGGTTAATTATTTTGCTTGACAAATTGTACTCTACTGTTAATATTTGCGACAGCTACCATGAACATGAGTATCTGAGTTATTCACCTTGAATGAGGCCTCACACTCAATCCGGTGAAATCGATAGATGCTATGGCCGCGGCGGCGGCTGTGGGGCCGGCGGCGGCGGCGTATTTCGGCCCTGCAGCGGCCGCAGCCGCGGCGTCCTTCGGCGGCAAGCCGCCTCACGGTTCCCTGGCCGACTTTGCGTCTCGGCACCCGCTTTACTGGCCTGGCATACAGACCATGTTGCAGAACCCCGTGGCCTGGCGGGATCGAATCGTGGCGGCCTGCAGTACGAATGCAACAGGTGAGCCATATTCTGAGAGAGGAAAGAAAAAATGTCCTTTTCATGTACAAAGCTTCGAAAATCATGCTACCAACTGCAACCAAAATTCAACCAAGGAAAAGAGGAAACGAACTATCGATGTAAGGGGAGGCGTCACCGGAAAACTTTTTCGGAAATTATTTCGGGATCACCGCAGCTCATGAGGCAGAAATTTACATGATGAAATGCAGTTTAAAATACTTTTTTTTTATTTTATCATTCGGACTGATTACACATATTGGGCGGCTTTTCCCGATGATGAAATATCCGGATCATCAGCAGATGCTATTAAGAATTTTTATTGAACTGATGAAGAAAAATCTACTGGATTGACTGACAGTCTCATCGACGAGTTTCGAACTAAATTACCTTGGAAATTTAGTCAACTCAATCCTCAGGGAAATTGAACGAAAGAATCGAAAAATAAAAGTGTACAGTTTGCTTGATTTTCCACCTTCATTCAAACTTCGGACACGATTATATGCTACTTGTATGTCCGATTGGTCAAAGCCCGATAAATTGTGTTTGTCTAATACTTAATACGAAACATTGCAATTTTTCGTCTGCCGAATAATTGAATGAAGCACATTCAATTTTCAGTGGTGGTTAAAATTTTGCATGGTCATACATGCCATTTTAAATTTTATTATTCTTGAGATACTCATTCATCAGCAAGTTTTAGACGCAAGTATTTTCAAAAGACTGGTCGATATTTATTGGATCCTAGGATCTTTAATGCCGTCAGAAAACTCATTTTGTTGAAAATCAAGCTGACAAATGTGCCTTATTTCACCGCGTATGGTCTAAAAATTAAATATTCCCATTTTTATCTTAGAGTTCGTGATTAAGTGCGGTTCTTTAACAAAGGATTGAATGACTTTGAGCTGGTAATCAGCTGTTCAAAACGGCAGATGATTGTTTAATTTCTTTTTATTTATTTTAACAAGGAAAACAAATTAGCCGTTTTATTCCTGCAGAGCAGAGTGATACTGAAAGGTTATACATTTACACATTCGTGTCATTCCTGTTCAAAACGAACAATATTCGTTTTCATAATCGTAATTTCTACGTTTTCCAGATCTCACCACAAATTTCGTGAACATCAGGGAAAATGCTGAAGCTTTCGGATGTGAGTCTTTCTTTTCACAGAAATATTCCAAAAGAAAAAAAAAAATCTGACTTTTGTCACCGAAATTCGAAGCGTAGTTTTTTAGTGGTGAATTAAACGGAGAATAAATGCAGTAGAGTTTAGCAAATGGACTGCATGATTTATCATGACCAAGATAATCTCTGTAATTAAAAATTCTAGAATAGAAGAAAAAATTCTCGCCACCAATTTTTTCATTACAGCGGGCCAAAGTTTCGATCAACCTTGAAAAAGTTTGACAAGATGCAGCTTAGAATAGTTGCAGAATTGCTTCATTACTTGAGTAGAATAAACATGATTCCGGAAAAATTGACTGCAATGGAAGTGTGTCTTATGAGGTAAAACTAATTTCATACCCCCATAATCGAACTATGTCTTTTAGAAATCATGTATCGATGCTGTTTTTTTTTTTGAATTTGACCGACTATTTCTGATGAATCGCTTTCGAAATAACTTCGCCATTTCCGCTGAAATGCTTTTCGGCGCGCGCGGGGGAAACCCATCATGATTAATGGCCACCATTCTTCCTCGCCTCAAAAGGGCACGAATGAATCGGG
Organism: Notodromas monacha; assembly: GCA_905338405.1. Classification (NCBI taxonomy): domain Eukaryota; kingdom Metazoa; phylum Arthropoda; class Ostracoda; order Podocopida; family Cyprididae; genus Notodromas; species Notodromas monacha. The sequence goes on from CAJPEX010000699.1 coordinate 81,196, forward strand.
TTAATGAATAACCCTGGTCTAATTGGCCCGACTGAAACGAGAAAGAGCCACCCCTCTCGGCAAATCATCCCAAGACTCAACAAAAGCCTGACGAGCGTTCCTTAATCACGCGTTTCTAAAGCGCCTCCGTGTGTGTGAATGTGTTTTTCTCTTGCTCACTCGCTATTATGTCACTTTTGCTGCTGCCCGCTCGGGTATTCATTCTCCTTTTTTTTAGAAAATAGCTCAGTATATGACAATCATCAGTGAAAAATGATTATGCCCTTTTACGCTCATTGACTGTAGAAATATCTGTATATATTCCTGGGTTTTTACCCGCAGGGAATTCCGCAGCAGGTTAAAGTGTTTACTTCGATTGATACAAGCAAAACCGAGCTCCTCGTGAAAATGTTTCCTCGTCTTTCTGAATTTATCTTTGCCAGAAAAAGCGACCAGAATACAAAACAATTTATGGAACTTTCACATCCAAGGTATAAAAAACAAGTCAAGTGGCAGTTATGATGTTATTTTCGACACGACCAGAAGCGCAGCAAATCTCGTTACAAATAAACATTCGGGACCTGAAAAATATTTCGCTATAATTAAAAGTTCCTTATACAACGACGAGACTGAATTGGCATGTTGGCTATATTTCAGAGCCTTGATTATCAATCCGATGCAAGTGATGCTTTAATAAAACGGGATTTCGTGTTATGAGATACTGTATCCGGTATAAAAAATTATCTTTCATAAACATTTTGATGAAGAAAAAAGCCTCAGGAATTCCTGAATAGTTCAAATTGTTTATATAATTCGCTGTCCGAAATTTAATCCTTGTTCACACTAAAATTTCAAAAGATCATAACCGAATTTTTGTAAAAAATATTTTATTTTTAACTTTTTCATGTTCTGTAGGATAGTACTGTGTTCCGTCGGAATAACTTTCGCCAAAATTCGATCTAAAACTTGTAAAAAGGGTGTGGCATGTGCATCAACACAAGTTTCGGATTCAAAAAGGTTGCCCTCATTTTTTGAAGGCTCTGCTTGAAATGTTGACGAAGAACCATGCCGGAAAATGATGAAACCTGCGGCGCTGGGCAACATTTTTGAAAATAACCCAGATAGCGGAGACATTTTGTTTTCCGAGGCAATGAAATGAATATCCCAGATCGAAAAAATTATTTATGATTCGCTCTCCGAAACTTTGAATTGAACAAGATAGCGATGAGAGTCATTCCAAACGAAAATTATTCGGATACCCCAGAAAACGTTTTCAGATAAAAATCCTCTCCCGTATTGTGCGAACTTCCTGGAATAAAACCCAACGTTGCGCCACAAAAACCACTCGTATCCGGGAAATTGTGTCATTCGATCTTTTAAGGGACTCGAAAATGGTGGGAAACGCACGATAAACGAAGTGAGACGAAAATTCGGCTCGAAACAATCGACACCGACGCAAAAAGTCGACAGATAAACGAGCTTTTGTTCCTGGTTTCTTGATGCTTGCGACAGGTTCATTTTGATGGATGCGTTTGTCCCTCGTCACGACGTTATTCCTATACTTATCTCGTCCTCACGGCTTCTTTATTGCCCTCGTCAGTCGACACTCGAAGCATTTTATTCTGGATCGAAGTTGCGGAGAAATCCTTTTTATATCGAAAAATTGCGTCTCTTGTTGTTTGTCGTTGTATTCTGAAAACAAGTAAGAGTCAACTCTGGCGACATTTCGAGCGATAGACGAAGAAATCCCCCGAATAATTCAGGACATTTGAGTACAGGTTACAAACACCACGAAAGTTCGGAAAACAATATCTTCCAACGTTTTAAAGTGTTTTTCTAGCAAGAATTCAAGTTGGAACCGATGGAAAAATATGTGTTTGCCATTATCCGGGATTGCTTTCAAAAGACTGGTAAATGGTAGAACTTTCCATTAAAAATTTAATGCAGGTAAAGTATTCCTTTTATGTCTATGAAAAATTGTTCTTGCATGAAGAATATTCTTGAAAGATCCCTGAAAATTTTTCACAGTATAACTCGTATACTGTATAATATGGCAATAAAGCAAAGCTGTCCCAAAAAGAAGTTTCCAAAAATAAAACGCAGAAAATGAACCGAACACGAACCAAATATTGCGTCTGCGGAAAGAAAAATGTGTCCTTTTCAAAAATCGCATGCACTTAATATTGTTCCATCTATCATATACGTGGATTGACAAAAAGTAAAATTTTCAGATGCGTCGGGAATCTAAATCAAATAAATGAAAGCATCTCTGCTTTTTTTTTTGAATCCGAATACGTCTCGCATTTAAGGGATTTCAAGTCATGCAGTCGAACAATTTGATAGCTTTCAGATCCAAAATTTTCTCTTTTTTAAAAGCTGGAAAGCGAAAAATAAACAATGTCAATTTACTATATCCATCAGATGGAGCCGATAAATTGAATCTTCCCATGCATTCATCTAGTACAGCTTTGAATAGCGTATGCATTTGTTCGTGAAGTGAATATGAGCTGACAGAAAAAGATTTTTGTTTCTCTCGTATCTTTTTCGCCGCCAACGAAATGAACGAGTCACTGTTCGAGCACTTTTGTGGTGCTTTCATACGAACAGCAAATATTGAGTCTGCGGATGTTCCTTATCTTCTCAGCTTCGCATTGAAGCTTCCTTGTGTCCTTTTTTTTCTCTCTCTCGCAAAGTTTTCAATAGATAACGCGGCTTTCGAACTGGAACACTTGCAAAGTTTTCATTTCCTGCTGAAAAGCGATAATCTTTTATAATTCATAATTTCCTGCAGCTCGCAGTTGAAAATAAACCAGGAATTTAAATGAGCATAAAATCTTACACGTTTCGGACACCATCAAATGTGCATGAAGTTCATATATAACAGCATGCATTTGAACGACGAGGTTGAATCTCTAAACAATGAAATGCAGGGGGATCAGAAACAAAATTCGGTATGGACAACCCTTGAAAACGAGAAAAGAACCCTATGGGATAAAAAAAAAGTAGTTTTATGCAGAGAATATATCATTGTTGACAAGATCGTTATAGAGAAAGCCCAACCTTAATTATTTTGGATATGATTTACAGTAAGATAATGTCCAAACAAACATTATTAAATCTCCAAGACGAAGTAATCACGGAAGGTAGACAATTCTCGGTTTCGAAATTATCTTTAAAGTCGATCCTTTCCTGCAGAAAAAAAACTTGTGTTCGCCTTCCTTTTTTTTTTAAATATTGTACATCATTCGTAAATGTGGTGTGAATTTAAAAGTTGCCCGAGGATTGCGTTTGTGGATCGTGACAACGTAACTTTGTTCAGGCTCTTCATTCTAGCAAATAATCGTTGGCGTTGAAACTCGTGTTGACTCATCTGCGATAAGTACCCACGATGATCTCGTTCTGTTTTTTAAAATGAAAAAAGTACTGATTCGACAATCACAGTTTCCATGATAATAGTGTGATGGAGACTTTCCTCGGAAATGATCCACGAACACGACTATGGTGGCAACATATAATTTATTGATCATATCGTGAATTCTGATTGCAACAAAGAAATACAATACTTTACATTTACGCCGCGATTTTCATAACTGAAACAAAGTGTGTTGGTTTATAATACCCAGCTCGAATGCGAAATGAAATTCAAAAAAGAACTTGATATTTTCGAAAAGTCGTCGTTTAATCACTGAAGATCTCCTTGACATTTTGTTTGCATTCGCACAATTGACGGAAAAGCTGAAAAAAATGCTAGGGTTGTCCAATTAATCATGCTTCACTCGTCCGTTCTTTTAATCAGCAATCATGCATCGAAAATCCTCAAGAGGAAATTAAGAAGCAAGTTTTTTTTTTATATTCGTACTGTTAAAATTGCCTCTGAAATTTCATTTTCTATTTCAATGCTTTCAAATCTTCGGAAAAATTTTCTTGATGCCGAAATTGATGGATCATTCAAGTTGCCGATGACGAAGTCGAACGATGGTCCGTGTTATGCGCATAATCACAGCCATTATAATTTTTTGAATCATCGCCATTATCTTCTAATCTTTAATACGGCTTTCGTTGACGCTCTGCGAAAATAAAGTACTTACGCTCCGGTTTGATTTCGCAGAAGTGCTTCTTATATTTCAAAAGCTTGAATTTCTGTTTATAATTCAATCTGCGTTTTCTCCTTCATTATTTTTTCAAAGGGGCGATCCACGGTGGAATGGTTGACAAAGACGGCAAGAAGAAACACACCAGACCCACGTTTTCCGGTCAGCAGATTTTCGCCCTTGAGAAAACGTTCGAGCAGACCAAGTACCTGGCCGGGC
>CAJPEX010000700.1:1309-24803 GCA_905338405.1 Notodromas monacha
CCCCCCACCACTTTTTAATAATTGGATGTAAGTTTCATAAAAGTGCTTGGTGGCCCTGAGATTTAGTCCTCAATTTGGTTTCATTAGTCCTCAAAAGGACTGTTTAATAATCATCTTCAAAATTGCCTTACTGCTGCCTCTTCCTCACTATCACTGATGCTCTCCATGTCATTTTCTTCTAAATAGCCATTGTAGTATGCAATTTAACCGCCTTTCTGATTATTGATGATCTAAAGTGCACCAGCCATTGGACCAACAAGGTAAACTGAAGATTTTGCAGAAGTCAGCAAATGATGATGCTTTGAAATTCAAAGAATCACTGATGACCATTGCAGGTGAAGAATCCCTTCATATACTCAACTTACCAACATATTGGTACTTGGCCTTGTGCTGGGCCTGCTGGTGAAAGGTGCAGCTTACCATCAAGAGTTACAAGAATACCTGTAATCCCCAATTTTTGAACCTAGGGGGGGGGGCTTTTGGCAAGGGGGGCTTTTGACCTAGGGGGGCTTTCCGGGGGGGCTTTTGGCAGGGGGGCTTTTGGACTACTACCATCTATAATACCCTTTTATTTCCATCCACACAGACATTATGCCTATCAGTTGCGGAATGACACCATGGAGCACGAGCTGGTGAAGGGTCCCTCCAGAGGCACCATGTACATCACCTCCCTGTACTTCACCATGACTTGCATGACGTCCGTGGGCTTTGGAAACGTGGCTGCCGAGACAGACAACGAGAAGATATTCACCATTTGCATGATGGTCATCGGGGCCCTGTTGTCGGCGACCATCTTTGGCCACGTGACGACCATCATCCAGCAAATGACTTCTGCTACCGCCATCTACCACGACATGCTCAACAACGTGCGGGAGTTCATGAAGCTGCACGAAGTGCCCAAGGCACTCAGTGAACGGGTCATGGACTACGTGGTGTCCACGTGGGCCATGACTAAGGGCATCGACACGCAGAAAGTGCTCAGCTACTGTCCCAAGGACATGCGGGCAGACATTTGCGTCCATCTCAACAGGAAGGCAAGTTTTTTCTTCCTGTTTGCACTTCCATTCAAGCATTTTTTTTGTTGTTGTTGTGGGAAACAGAGAGGAATTTCAGGAAATTGTAAATGGTGTGGTATTCTGGGTTTTAAATTGATTTTTAGCTGAGTTGGCTGGATGCTGAAATTGGAGGCAGGGGTTCATTTGCCCAATTTAGTCTTTCAATTTTTTTCAGAACACATCAAACTTCATATTTTATTGTCAAGAAAATAATAGTTGATGGGCCTTAGAAAAATTTAGTAATTGAGATTTTAAAAGAAAAAATGTGCAGTTTGAGAGGCTTTTAATGCATTGTTTTTAGGGGAATTCAGAAGAAAAGAAATAATTAGGGAGGTATTTGACTTAGGGAGGTTTGAGTTATCAACGTTCAACTGTAATTATAACTGCAACAAGATATAGGTGTACCAAACAAAATTTGCAGTATTTTACAGTAGAATCTTGTTTCAACAAATCTCATTCTTAAAAATGCCATATTTGATTGAGTATCAGATGCCCTTGAGTGGGTTTTCAGTTGAAATTTTTGATGAAATCCTATCCCCAGCAAGTAAAACGCACACCCCATATTTAATGACTCTTGAACCACAATATTTAAAAAATAAATAGCAACCAAATTTGACTTTTGACAGAGATTGAATTTAAAATTGTATAATATTCAATTATTCCCAATAGAATAACTTTTTTATTGAACTTGGTTCAAAAACTATCATTGTTATTAAATACAGTCAACCATTGATTGTGTGCACCCAAATCATTTTCTAATGAATTTGAATTAGAAAAATGGTTTCTAGGACAAAGGGGTTCAAATTGTGAAAAATTGTCTCTTTTATTGACCTTGAGGAAATATGGGATTTCTGATTTTGGTGTCCATGATTTGTGCTATCCTTCCACTTGTCATTTTGAGGTTGTCTTTTTAGTTGCTGATGAATGTTTCACCCTCCATTTTTGTGCCACGCTTACTTAGAGCCACAACATATCCTGGGACAAATGGTGGCACTAAAATGGGGTTTGACTGTATATAATCCATACCCTAATTTCTCAAGAATTTTTTGAAATATATAAACCGGTGTCTGTAATGCACATTTTCCATTTTGTTCTCAAATCTGGGGATTCGCTGAATTTTATTGCTCTATTGTTTTTTTTTGTTTTCTCCCTTTCTTTCTTTCTTTCTTGGGTGTGGGTGTGCGTGTGAATTAGGTGTTCAACGAACATCCGGCATTCCGACTGGCATCAGATGGTTGCCTCCGAGCCCTGGCCGTCCATTTCCAAATGTCCCACTCGGCCCCCGGCGACTTGCTCTTCCATGTCGGGGAATCCGTGGAATCCCTGAATTTCGTCGTTTCCGGTTCGTTAGAAGTGATTCAGGATGACGAAGTGGTCGCCATCTTGGGCAAGGTAAATCCCCACCACACACACACACACACACACACACACACAAACGAACCCCATTTTGCTTCGATTCCCAGCACCCACTGTACCGCCAAAAAGGAGAACCCTGATGGTGCCCGGCTCTGGTCTCTGAGTAATAATCAACATGCCTGGGGTTTCCTCCTTCATATATGTTCTTTTGTGCTTTTGGGTTGTGTCTTGTGTTGAGGAATAATGAATGAACAGAACACTTTATTTGCTGCTTTTCAGCGTTCACAAGGTTCAATCAAGATTTCCACAACAAAAATAAAAGAAAATGCAATCCACAAAATACAACTGGACATCTGACATGTATGCATACACCCATTCATTCCCTGACTTTGAAAACAAAAAAATATGTAAAAATTAATTTGAAGCACAAGGTCTTCAGCTTGTTTCTGTATGAGGTTTAGTTGAATGAAAAATTTAGAGAGAATCTTAGATGAGAAATCATATAAGGCCAACAGTTTATCTTGATCCTTTGAGATTTCAGAAAGGGTCTCTTCATTTAATTCCAATACTTGTAAATCTTTCTTAAGCTTGCTTGGGAATAATTATGCTTTGATTTAACCCATTGTGTTTCTCCAAACAAAAAATATAAAAAATTCTTTTTTTATTATTATTTTTGGAAGCCCGTCGATATCATCCGGGCAAATGCTTGCGGAAGCTGATTTTTGTACAATGAATTCTGGTTTACAAGATTATTACTAATTATCTTGCAGGTCCCGGCAGTACATGAAAAATTTATTCGAGTCAAATCAAAAATATTCTAAAACTTAAATGCATATTTTTCAAGCCAACACTTCAAATCCATGCCACGTAGACCGTTTGAGAAATTTTGATCTGCAAGATGATTTCTAATTTTCTTGCATTTCCCTGCAATACAGCAAATTTTATTTCAGTCACGCTAACATTATTTTTGAGCTAAAATATATTTTTAATGTCAGAATTTTTACATTTTAACACTGTGTTAGATGTTTTAAAAAATATGCTCAGCATGATAGAACGAAAATTTTAATCAAAATTTTGAGGAAGCAAGTGTTGTGCATAAAAAAAATGCTTGCAACCATTTTTTTTTGGAAAAACAATCAAGTTCTCCAGGTTTCAGTTTTAATTCTTGAAATTCGCTTTAAGTCATTTCAAGTCTTTGAGCAAGCAAAAAATGAATAAACTCTTGGTTCCCTAGTTCAAAATGCTTTTGAATATCAGGAAGCAGAAATGTTTATTCAAATTTTAAATTTAATGATGATAGGGTTGGACCCTCTCTACAATGAAATTCAAGGGACCAGAAAAAATTCATTGTAACGTGCACATTTGTAGAGAGATTTTTGCTGTGGAGAACCCCTATATATAAGATTAGGAGAGGACCCCATGGGACCACAGAAAAAAAATTGTATGCAGAAAAGAATCGTTGTAGACCAGATTGTTGTGTACAGTAAATAGAGAGTCCACCTGTAAAGTGCTGCAACACACAAGCTTGAAAGGTTATTCAAAAGTAGTTTTTGTATCTGGAATGGACTGAATATTTTTTGAATTGCTGTTATCAGATAAAATAATGTTTTTGTCATAAATGAACTACATTTGCATAACAAAAATCAAACCATTATGAATGATTTCAGTTCATGCAAAAATTGTTTGACCACGGGTCACCAAAATTTCACAGCATGGACACTGACTTGGTCTCATACTTGCGAATGTAAATGACTGGCCCTCATTTTTTTTTTGAAAGCATGGTTTGTCAAATTTCATTTCCTTTTTCTCCTGTTTAAAATTCCAGGGTGATGTGTTTGGGGATGACGTATGGAAGGACCACACCACTGGGCAGTCTGCTTGCAATGTCAGGGCTTTGACCTACTGTGACCTGCATGCCATCAAGCGAGACAAGCTGATGGAAGTCCTTGAGTTTTATCACGCTTTTGCAAACTCTTTTTCACGAAACCTGACTCTGACGTACAATTTGAGGCACAGACTGATTTTCAGAAAGGTAGGTTGGATATGAAAGAAAGGGGAAAAAACAGTGATGTATTGAACTTGGAAATTTGACCATTTTATTTTATTCCCACAGGTTAGTGATGTTAAGAGGGAGAAGGAGTTGGCAGAGCGCCAAAAGAATAACCCCATGGAGGAACTGTCACAGGATCACCTAGTGAGAAAGTTATTCTCCAAGTTCAGAAGAGCAGGACCTGCAACCCAGGGACCAACCACAGCCACAAGCTCAAAGCGCCAGGGAAGTGTGGAAGGGGATGAAGAAGTTGGTGCCACACCACCACCACCACCACCACCAGGTGTGGGTGACTCCACTCCCCCAGCAGGGACCACTGCTGCTCCACTGGCACTACCTGCTCCACCTGCCACCAGCTCTGTAGTGTCAGAGGTACCAGGAGGAGCCAAAGAGGCTGAGACCACTAGTGCACTACCAGTGGTCAAGGTAGGCTTCAAAAAGCCACTTGGGAAGGGCAAGTGGGCGTCTTTGTTGGGAGGACCTGCAGCAGCGCCCTCTGTGGCCACAGCTCCACCTGCAGACCATCCAGAGACCATCAAGGAGGAAACTGAGCCTGATACCCCAAAGCCTCAGGCACCGCCTTCATCACCTCTGATACCTGCCTCAGGGCAAGATCCCATCCTTGCAGCCATCTTGGATTTCAAGAAGGAGATCAAGGGTGAGGTGCAGAAACTTGGGCACAGGCTTACCAACCTTGAAAGCAGAGTGGAGCACCTCAACAATCAGTTCCCTCCACTGAAAGCACCACCTGACTTGTCCCCAGTCTGAAAAAAAGCCAACTTTTTTTTTTTTGTGACAATGGGGTTTTCTACATATTTTTGTGTCTCTTTGCTATAGCAGTGTGTGAAAACCCAAAATGGGAAACAGTTTCTTGTGCATGCAATACTTGTTACCCTGATATACAGCAAGGTTACCCCATGATGTATTCAGAAAAGGCTGTTGATTATTCTTGTGAGCAAAAGTCTGGAACAATACTCTCTAGGGTAGAACAGTGCCAAAGATCCACTCTTGTGCCAACTGTCAGGGAAAGGTCAAGAGGACAATCCACACTTTTCTTCTTAGCAATCAAAACTCCTGAGACATTTGATGAGTGAAAAGCAGTGTTTTTGAAAGGTTTAGGAACTGTTACCCTTCAATGAACTGGAAATATATATGTGTTGCATTGTACTACAAAGTTTCTGGACAAAGTTTCTTACCCACGACCTGAATTCAAATAATACTGATGAGCATCAATAACTTTGGAAGCAATCCAGTCTTCTGCATCAAGGTTCAAAAAATGGTCTAAACTTTTTTTTGCTTTTTTCAATTTTTGTTTTTGTTTTGAACCCATAGATGGTAGTGATGTTTCATCATGTAATGCCAGTGCCCATAGTTTTGTGTGATCAACCCCTTCAATCTGAACAAATTTCACCAAAATCTAAGGTAGGTGAGCAGAGGTATAATTCTAGAAATATTTGAATGAGTTTAACAAGGAAAATCTTGAATCTCTTACAAGTCATCAGGTGAATATCTTTGTTCAATAAATGTAGAAGAACCCATTGTAAGGGAAGTATTTTCTGTGGCTTCCAAAAATTGTTGATGGCAAAAATGAAAATGTTTCATTTATGATGCACAGTGCGACCCCAAGATGCAGACATAATTGGTGCATCAAGAGTGGCCTGATGTCAGAATGTGCCCAAGTTGAGTCTCATTTTCCATTGGACTTCAATGTCAATTTATTTAATTGTTTTTTCCTTTTTTGAAAAATTGGGAATAAAACCTCAAAAATTCAATAAAAATTGTTTCCCTCAACTTCAAGTTGCATAAAACAGTGCATGACAGCCACTTAGAATCTGATCTTTTTGGCATCAAAAGGAGACCAAAAAGCAAAGAAAAATAATAAGTCTTGCTAGAATATGTACATATGATAGGAAAAAAACTCTGAAAAAGAAACACAAAATTGGCTTGCTTTTGACAATGAATTAGGAGTAAATTTATCATGAAAAAATGTTTTCAATCTTTTGTATATAAATTGCTTAATTTTTTCAAGAGGTATAAAAAATTTTTTAACAAATGTTTTGATTTTTTTGGAACATTTCAGGAAAGTGTCACTACCTCAATCCAATGTCTGGATTTTGGGCATGATTTATTGGGTCTCCAAGTGTCCTTAAGTCAAATTGTCCATATGTTGGGGTGTCTGCACATCAGGGTCTCACTGTGTTTAAGGTTTTGATTCTCATGGCAAAATATTTTGGAAAAATATCCCTGTATATTCCTACAAAAGGGTGTCAAAATTTTGCTTGCAATGCCAAGCAAATCTTTCAACTTTTTGGAAACTCAGTGGAAACCTTTGGTCAAACTGAGATGCCCCTCACCCAAAAAAATCTTGACTTGGCTGCTGGATGACCAGAAAGCCTCTGCTGTCTGAGGGTTAACAGAGTTTATGTGTATGCATGTGTGAAGATTCCCAAATACTGTACAGCGAGAGTAATTTCCCCAGAAATGATGAAGAAATTTTTATATCGCAATAAATGCAGACACTATGTACATGAATCCCATATTTTGTGGTAAGAAAGCACCACCACTATGCATGAAAACATTCAACCTTTTATAAATGTTACTTTACCACTTAGAGCTTTTACTTACAATTTGCATGAATTGCACTCTTAAGTGCATTATAAAGCACACTAAATAGGTGTATGTCTTTTTAAAAGCCCAGCTTCTCAATGCAAACTGTTTTGGGCAATTTTTGAAATTTCTGCAATGCTCAACCAAAATTTCTGCAAAACTCTCAATTTTTATAATTTATAAATGCACTTAGACAGATTTATCAGTCAGTTTTCTTTCTATTGTTCCTTGGTGTATGTTTCAAGAAGATCCTTTCACTCACTCACAGACTTGACCCATTTCTAGAGAACCCTGGGATCTGATATTTTTTTATGCCCCCTTCAAGATAGAAGGGAACATGGATGAAATGGATGCTAGCAGAAGATACGCAAGATGCATTGTTGGCTCAGGACAGTGTTGACAGCTGCAATTCCCACCCCCACTCCCAGCAGCCAGGGGTGTTTATTCCTGTTCCTAGAAATGTTTCTAGAGGAGCTTGACACTTTGTTTGCCCAATCTGTTGACTGCGGTAGTAGACAGTGTCCAGAAGACTCGACTTTTACCAGATCTGGGAACATTTTCTTGGCCGTAGGATCGGTTATTTTTCATCTTTGTGTTTCTCACATACATTTTCATCAATCATCATTTTCTGTAGTAATTCTATATTTACTTTTTTTAATGGTGGACTGGTTTCTGGTTTTAAAAACGGGTGGTTCGCATGTATTAAAATTGATGGTAAAGTAAAATCTTACCTTTAAAAATGCCCAAGGACCTTTAAAACATTTTTGCATAAAATTGTTTTTCTCAAGATTCATGGTTTTCAACTCATTTTCATCAAACATTTGGGGGAAATGGGCAATAAATATGGTAAAATGCTTTCCAACCAGAGACTTAAAGCAGTGTCATAGGTAATAAATATTTCTGATGAAATCAAAAGAAAACTTTTGAAATAAATAGTAATCCTTTTTTATTTAACCTGAATTAAACCTAAACTAAAGTATCATTTGTCTTGAAAAAAATGAGAAAACATTAAATGTGGCATAGAAACACGGTTCCCTACTTCTTTCTGAATCAACTCATTTGTTCATATCTGTCTTTTCAGTTGGCTCAGGACAGTGTTGACAGCTGCAATTCCCACCCCCACTCCCAGCAGCCAGGGGTGTTTATTCCTGTTCCTAGAAATGTTTCTAGAGGAGCTTGACACTTTGTTTGCCCAATCTGTTGACTGTGGTAGTAGACAGTGTCCAGAAGACTCGACTTTTACCAGATCTGGGAACATTTTCTTGGCCGGAGGATCGGTTATTTTTCAGCTTTGTGTTTCTCACATACATTTTCATCAATCATCATTTTCTGTAGTGATTTTATATTTACTTTTTTTAATGGTGGACTGGTTTCTTGTTTTAAAAATGGGTGGTTCGCATGTATTAAAATTGATGCTAAAGTAAAATCTTACCTTTAAAAATGCCCAGGGACCTTTAAAACATTTTTGCAGAAAATTGTTTTTCTCAAGATTCATGGTTTTCAACTCATTTTCATCAAACATTTGGGCGAAATGGGCAATAAATATGGTAAAATGCTTTCCAACCAGATACGTAAAGCAGTGTCATAGGCAATAAATATTTCTGATGAAATTAAAAGAAAACTTTTGAAATAAATAGTAATCCTTTTTTATTAAACCTGAATTAAACCTAAACTAAAGTATCATTTGTCTTGAAAAAAATGAGAAAACATTAAATGTGGCATAGAAACACGGTTCCCTACTTCTTTCTGAATCAACTCATTTGTTCATATCTGTCTTTTCTTCCAAATAGAGAAACATTTTTTCTAGAATACCATACTTTTCATTTGAAAGGGAAGCATACATATTCTGAAATATAGATGGAGAAATTCAAATAAATGTGTCCTGTTGTACAGTCAACCCCCGTCTAATGGACTTGATTCATGCAAGGGACAAGTCTGTTAAACAAAAAGTCCTTTACATGAATTCAATTACATAAAAATTTAAAATTTCAATTTTCAACACTAATTTTAAACCAAAAGAAGTCTGTTAAGTGGATTTTGTCTGTTGGGCGGGAGGAAAAACTGCTTGCAGAGCTGGTCTGTTTGGCAAAAATCCCTTACACAGGAGGTCTGTTAGGCGGGGGGCCACTGTATTGTTTTAAGGCTAAGTTTTCTCTGTGCAAAAAGTTTTGCTTCTTGGATGAATTTTGAATGCTGCACCTTTTTCAGCTTATCTCATTTTTCTAACATTTATCAAATAATAATCCCTATGGCCTGTGTATACAGATTAAAGGACACATGTTTGTTATATTCATATTAAAGCCTGAAAATGACTTGGCTATAATGAGATGTTTTAGACATTATGCCTACGGAAAAAAAACTGCAAGAAAAAATTCTTTGTAACGGAATTCTATTTACATCATTCTTACATGCAAGTCGTGATCTTGAATAAGAAGTCCTCCCTCAGGCCCTCGATTTAAATTTGGTAACCAAACGCCACATTCTTTGTTTTTAAATTTGATTGTCCGCTGCTCCGTCGAGATCTTTAAAATTTTTATATTTACGACTCAAAATTTAAATAAAATATTACATGAATAAGTCTTTGAAGAAAGACCATGAGTTTCGTTCAATTGATTTCTATACTCAATTTAAATCGTAATGCAGGCAACAACCAAAGAAAAAAAAGAGAAACGCGTGAACCATCACTATATTCAACGTCGCATTATTCAAACCTGCCAAATTTGCTGTCGGAATAAGTTTCTCTTTGAATATAACTTCGGTCCACATTTGCGCGTCTCTGAAAATTATTCGAAAGTTAAAGTATTCCGGAATATTCTGTGAGTACTATATACACCCATCAGCAGGTGACAATATTCGGAAGAATTCAATACATAAATAGATACTCTGCCGAAAGCCTCCACGTTTTATTCTATTGCTCCTGAATTTCTTATAATATACTACGTCAAAACGCTGTACAGTACAGTACAGTACAGCGAGAAGTTCCCATCCAGGAAATTAGGCTCTTTTGTGGAAAAGAAAGAAGAAAAAAACCCACACCATGCAATAATACAGCGGGGGGTTCATTTTAATGCGTGCCTCTGCGAATAATATACATCACACCATCACATGCGAGTCGGGGAGAGTGAAAGAAAAAGGAAGATATACGAGAGCGTCTGTGTGTGTGTGGGGGTAAAAAAAAACACAACAAAAAGCTAGTCTTTTTTTCACTCAAAAAGGAGTTCTAGGAGACCCAGGGTAGTCTTGAGCACAACCCCGGATTCATGCTTGTGCTCCGACTTTTTGTGACTGGTCTTGTCCGACTTGTTCTTTTCTTCCACTGTCGCCTTTGGACTGCGCTTGAAGGAGAAACGGGTGTCGCTGCCAGACGGGATTCGGCGTCTGCAGGCTGCTCTGGGTCTATATGGGGAAAAATAAATAAAAAATAAATGATGTGAGAGGGGGAAAAAAAGGGGGGGGTTAACATTCACTTTCATGCTGTCATTCGTACTATTGCTGCTGCGAACTTTCCGGAACACACGGGGCTTTCGAAATCACTGACACGCACCAGCAGTGCGATACTATAATACAGTGGTGATGCGCAGGTGGCGCCCTCTTTATTTAATCGTCACACAAGCGAAGACGTGGTTCAAAAATAAAATTAGACCTTGACACGTGGACACGCTGATGATTCGACTTGGGGACACTTGGATCTCAACAATCTGCCATGATATCCATTAAATGTCTTCGAGATACAAACATTTTTCCAACATTTCTAGTAAGACAAACATTCTCATTTTAAAAAATTTGGATGTCTCTTGAAAAACTGAGCTACTTTCTATTTACAAAGATTTGAAAAAATATTTTTTTATTTACTTTATTACCGCGTGCACAAATTTTGCTCAAAATTGAGAAAGGAACAAGTTTATGGGCATCACATATGTGGGTATAAATTTTTAATATTTTTAGATGGATAGGTGTGCATTACATTTCATTTTAATTGAAACTTTTGGATAAATTTTGATAGAAAAACATACTCTAGTTGAAAAATTTGCAAATAAGTTGAATTTGGAATCAAATCATGTCTAAATTGTAATTTTGGTGTTACAGTTGAACCTCTCTCTAAGTCAAATTTTCAAGGTACAAGCAAAAAAATCAACTCCATCAGGAAGTTTCAAGTTGTATAGATGTTTGAATATTGGAACGAAGCATTTTTGTTTTGTTTTGTGAAACATTGCACAACATTGTACAGTAGATGGTAATATTCTGGGGCTTAAATTGCTTCTAAAATGAGTTGACAAGATGCTGAACTTATTGGTGGCAGGGGTTCATCTGCCCAATTTATTCTCTCACATCTCCTTTTGAAAAGCATCAAATTATATTTTATCTGATTTTTTTTCTTTACTATGTCAAAAAAACAATAGCCAAAAGGCATCATACAGAAAATTCAACTTATGGAGGTTTGAGAGGAAAAACCTTTGCATTGATTAGGGATTTTTTTTCAATGCACTGTTTCTAAGGGAATTCAGTCATGGACTTGAAATAGTTGGACTTGAGGAGGTATTTGACTTGCAGTGGTTTGACTTATTGAGTTTGAACTGCATTGGTTTTAAAAACTTGCAGTTTTAGAGCTGCTAAAAATAGGTTGCACAGCATCTAACTCAGGCATTGAATTTTATAACAAAATTTGTGGAGATAGGTTATTGGGAGATTTCAACACAAATAAAATCAGTGTACATCATACTTGAGTGAATGCACACATGCAAATTGGTTTTATATCTAAACAATTTGTTGAGATGAGACTGTGTGTAAATCAAAGTAATCACCTGCACATCATGTCCATGAAGGGTATCATGTTGAGAGGAGGCTGGAAGCAATGTGAAGAGTCCTTGTGGGACACAACATTGGCCAGCAAGAAAGCTGATTCCTCAGGTGTGAAGTGGACCTTGTCGCAGCACATGATCAGGTCGTTAGGCTTGAGGGACGCATAGCGGATGGCAAACAAAATGTCGTCCGGAATCACAGAGCGGAGGCGCTCTGCAGATGGCGCTTCTCTATCCTCACCGCATCTGCGTAAGAACAACATGAGAGTCATCATTTGCATCGTGTTTTGAAATGTGCAGATTTAAAAAGGGAGTTGAAAACTGTTTTTCAGTTTAATATTTTTATATATATTTTTATTCGACTATATTGCACAGATTTTTTATTCAGATTTTTTTTTTACTAATTATGGGATTATTAACAGAAATTATTCAAGCCATGCATCTGGTGTTGATTCCCTCATTCAAATGAATCCCTAACTTGAGATTCGCATTTCGTTTTTATTACTGGAAACTGCACAGATGAACCTTCAGATTCAACATGAGTAACAAAAAATTTAGTAGATTAAAAAATTAATCTAAAAAACCACCTTTTCAAAAAGCAAAAAATAACCTTAAACATGGTGCGCATCTATTTCATTTGTATTTCACTAATAATTATTTTATTCTTTTTAAAAAATAATCTTATAATTATTCTTTTCACAAAAGATTGCATTGTCGTCAGTTTCTAAGCTATCCTGAAAGTTTCAGCTTGCTAGCTGGTCAGGAAGTGAGCAAAATTTGAGTTACAAAATTTGATCTGGACAAAAAAACAGACAAGAAAGCGAGTTAATAAAAACGTGTTAAAATACCAAGACTAAAACCCTTTTTTATTTGCAGCAAAGTTTTTAAACCTTTAACATGCCACAAGAGAAAGGTTTTTTAACATTCTTCAAGGGTTTACACAGTAGTAGCATTTACGGACTGCCTTCCACTTCATAGGAAATTAAGTTTTGAGTCAATTAAATGTTCTGCCTTAATTCTATGTCAATCTTACTGAGGAAAATTGAAACATGGATGCAAGGGAGAATGGTCCAATTTTGGGATCCATAGGATAATTTGAGACAGGGACAATTTGAGACAGAAACTTTTGGAGATGGGGACCGTTTGAGACAGATACATTTTGAGACAGAGATAATTTTAGGCATTTTGAGACAGAAAGAATTTGAGACATTTTGAGATTTTTTGAGACAGAGACTATTTGAGTCGCTTTGGAACTGTCTCCAATTATCCCTTTAGTCTTTAAATGCATATGTCTCCAATTTTCCCTGTCTCTGAATCACCCTGTCTTGAATTGTCCCTGTCTTTAATTCTCCCTGTCTTGAATTTTTGCTGCCTTAAATTTTCCCCATCTCAAATTAGCCCTGTCTTGAATTTTTCCTGTTGCAAAACGGCCCTGTCTCAAATTTTCTCTCTTGATTTGTCTAGTCTCGAATTGTGTGTCTTGATTTTTTTGTATCCCCCAATTTGGCTCTCAGAAACTTATACCAATTCAATAGGACTCCAACCAGCAACAACTTGCATAGATAACTGACTGTCAATTGGTTTTCAAATCTTATGAAAAAATATAGCAGGAAAGGCAGAGAACTGACAGAACTTTTCAGCATTTCCTTGAAAAAGACATTTTATTTGACCTTGACCTTAAAGCATGCGTTCTTTCACAAAAAGAAGATGTGTTCGTCGTTTTTCTTTTAAAATATGTCTAAATGAGTTCATGCATTTGTACAGTACCTGCAAGTGGCCCATTTGATCACAGCCATGAACACGTCAGTCTCGCAGGGCACAGCCAACTTGTCCTCTCCCAAGACTAGCCTCAGGGCCTCGGGGCACAACTCAGTCCAAGCATCCATCTTGAAGTTTGCCAATCCACTGGCAGCAATGAGGTGCAAGCAACGCTGGACCAAAACATCACAGGACTCCACCAGGCCCTTGAACGAGTCGTCGGTGACGCAATCCGTGCCATTGGGGCAAAACTGCATGACCAGGTTGAGGATCTCCAGGGCAGTCACGTGGGTCACGAGCTTTTGCAAACAGGTCAAGCAGTGCAGGGCCATGTCGATGACCAGGAAGCGAAGAGACACTATCAACACACCCAGCGCTGTGGCTGGTGACGTGAAATTCACTTTCCGTTTCTGCTCCACAAATCTATGAACAGCACCGCATTAAATGAATACAGTGAGACCCCCACATGCAGACGCCTCGACCTGCGGACGATTCGACCTAGGGACACTTATTTTAACGTTAAAAAATCACAATAAAGTCCCAACATGAGGACATTGACTCGACATATGGACATTTTGCGATAAAAGTGCAAATAAATTTCAGGCAAAATTACAAGAAACAGATGTTTCCAACCTTAAAATTAATGTAATGAAAGTTCTTGGGCATTTCTCTCCCCAATGTACCATATATTTAGCTTATTTAAAATAATGACCTCCAGCTTAGAGAGACTTCCTTCTCTCTTTTTCACTTGAATTTTATTTTTACAGAAAATGCCAACACTTATATGTACTGTACAGATGAGGTATCAGTTTTCAATTTCCCAAATGTCAATATTGTGTTGAAATACATTGATTGAGAATCAGTTAAAATTGGGAGAAATTTTGTATTTTCATGGAATTAGGGTGAGTATTTTGTACATGAAACACCAATTAAAAATTATATAATGTAAGTCTAAGGGAAAATGAGACTCAACTTGGGGACATTTTGACTAAGGGACACTCTTGATGCACCAATTACATTCACATCTCGGGATCTCACTGTAATTATTATTACCAGATGTAGATACAGTACTGTAATGTGCAAAGAAAGTTATGCAGCGATCCACACAAGATTAAAAATGAATCAGGCACAGGATATTCCTTCTTGGTAGGACATCTATGAATGATGATGAACACTGGCCTTGAATTTTGCAAACAAATATTCTCCATTCATGAACCTCTGCTGAAATGATGCCTAATTTCCCAACAACAACAAATACTCTCACTGACATCTTGGAATATTCTCTAGTTTGACCAAGAGAGGTCCACATGTGATTCAAGTCAAATATACTGTACAGTCAACCCCCACCTAACAGACCACCAGCCGGAAGGATTTTTTGTATTGCTACAACATTGGGCTTTCTCCCCATGTTATAAGAGTTCTCAGCAACAAAATTTTTGCTACAATGCATTATTCTGGTCTTTTGAATTTTGTTGAAGGAGAGAGAAAGTCCACCTGTACCACCCAGTGAGGTATCTTCAATTTTTCAGCCAAAATTGTCTGCAGGTAGAAAAAAAGAATCAGAGTTTTTCCAAACTTATACATTGCTCCTCAGTCTAATTTATACAATCTCTGTGCTCTTGGACACCACAATTTTGCAGCAACAACAGAATCCTGGCTTTGCTGAAAACGGATTAATATGCAAAGTACTCCTTCAGGTGATTTTTTCTCTTCTTTTTTTTTTTTGAGAGAGAGAGAGACTGACCTGATGAGGGTCTCGAAGCAGCCAGGGTCGACTTGCGGGATGGCGAGGTAGGCAACAGAGGGGTTGTGTCTGTCTCGCTGGAAATTCGCGGCCCAGGTTTCGCCAAACATGGACTGGAACACCGGAGACGCACTTGCCTTCAGGGCAGCCACTTCCGCCCGGATTTCCTTCCCGTCCACCATGAACACGATCTCCTGCAAATAGGAAAACGATGTTGGGGTGGGGAATCACAAATGAATTCCAAATTTTGCTGCTGTATTTTTCTCTGGATTGGAAGGCAAAAGCAAGGGAACAATACAAACAGCAGTCTGTGATATTGGCCTTGTATGACATGCTTTCAGCAATGGGATTGTTAACCCTTCTGCAGCAAAGTCAGACTTTTTTTGCAGATTTTGGTTGCACTCAAGAGTGTAATTTAAAAAACCCCCAACAGTGTGTGCAGGGCAAAGTCAGGAAAAATCCTGGCATTTTTTTAAATTTCACCTGAAAATGAAAAAATGAAAACTTCAAGGCTCCCTTTTTTCCCCTGGCCTTGTGTTGTTTCTCCATTCAAAGATTAAATTTAAGCTTGAAAGCCAGGAGCTCAGGTTAGAGTTCAATACAGTGAGACCCCCACATGCAGATGCCTCAACCTGCAGACAATTCAACATAGGGACACTTATTTTCCCAGAAAAATCAATGAATAAGGCTCAACATGAGGACACTGACTCAACAAAGGGACATTACGTGAGAAAATTGCAAATACATTTCAGGCCAAATCACAAGAAACAGATATTTCCAACCCTAAAATTGATGTAAGAAAAGTTACTTGGGCATTTCTCTCACCAAATTACCATCCATTTAGGTAATTATAAAAAATTACCTCCAGCATAGAGGGACTTCTACTTTATTTTCACTTGAAGGTTATTTTTTTAGTTGCCAAATTTTCAGTGTACAGTACAGAGATACATTATTCAGTGCTCCAAATGTTATTGATTTGAAAATGTATTCACTAATTCAAATTCAATTGGCAAACAATTTTTTTCAGGGAATTCTGAAGAATATACTTCCACAAAACACCAATTAAAATATATATAATGTAAGTCTATGGGAAAACAAGTCTTGACTTGGGGACATTTTGATTTGGGGACACTCTTGATGCACCAATTATGTCCACATCTTGGGGTCTCACTGTTCTGAAAAAGTCCAACTCAGGACTTTCCCAGCATTTCTATATCACCGGATAAAATCTGACTTTGCCCTCCCCCACCTGGCAGGGGTTGCATCACCTTGTGCAAAAATATAATGCAGGCCCATTGGGAAAAAGTCCAACTTTGCCCTGGGATGGAAAGGAGGCTGCTGCTGTCCAAGGGTTAAGAATGCAATTTTATTTGAATAAAAGAACATAATTTCAGAGATTTTCTAGAAATATTTTGTATAGACTACATATAATAGGGTGGTTATCACAAGCTTGTTCTGCAATTGTTGAAGACTGCAGGGCATGGTAGTACAGTAATTATATATTATATAATCCTCCCATTTCCCAAAAAATGGTCCTTTTTTTCTTAGAGCCCAGCATCAAAACACTTGCCTTCTTTAAATAACTAAACCTTTACAACCTGCACAATTGTTGTCTATGAATGTGTTTCCCAAAGCCAATCAGAAACGCAGTAAAAACCCTCTCAAGGACAACAACTTTTCATCCATTCCTTTTTAATACTCCCAAAAAATGGAACACAGAATTCATTCCACTGCCAATTCTTGAAGTGTACAGAGCTAAAAACAGAGCATCCAATTTTCTTGAAAAACTTGTATGACTTTATATTTGTGTTGCGTGAAAGTACTGTATAAGAGGTCCAGTATCTTAATTCCGAAAGCGTATACAGCTAATATAAAAAACGGGAATATTGGTACATAAAATGATTTATGAATGTATTGTGTATAAGAAAAAAATAAAATCTTTGCTGGAATGGATCGCCCTTTACTCTGTAAAATGTTTGCAAGATCAAAACCAAATACAGCAGCGCACTTGTTCAAAAAAAACTGCTCACAGCTCACAGGAAAATCGGATGGCAACTTTGAAAATAAATTCTTAACACAAATCTACAAAAAGAATACGTTACAAATAATCTAAAGATCATAATTGTCCTACTTTTAAAATCGTAAAAGCAGAATTGAACATTTTGACAGCGCCACAATCCTTCGTCCATCAATAATTTGCAAAATACAGTGAGACCCCAATATGTGAACACCCCGACATACGGACATTTAGACTTAGGGACACTTGAAAACTAAAAGTCAGGCCAGACATTGGCTAGAGTTAGGGGCACTTTTTTGAAAATTGCCAAAAAAAACGGAACATTTTCTTTTTTAATTTTTTCATTTCTTGAAGAAACCAAGCTATTCATAAACAAAAAAATGTGACAAATTTTTCCATAATAAATTCACTTTAATTCATATAATTGAAAGAAAGCTAATTTTGTTCTTATTTTTTTTATCATCAGTGTATATTCTATCAAGACTTAATTGTTTTCTTTGCTTTTTGATCTCCTTTTGATACCAAAAGATCAGATTCTATTGGTTTCTTCTGCACTGTTGTTTTTTACAACTTGAAATTGAAGGAAAATTCTTTCATTAAATTTTTGAGGACTTATTTCTAATATTTGACATAAAAGAGATCCAATTTAATACATTAGCATTTTGAAGTCAAAGGGAGAATGAGGCTCAACTCAGGGACATTCCAACATCAGGACACTCTTGACGCACCAATTACGTCCGTATATCGGGGCTTCACTGTATTCCAAGGATCGCTTCGAATTCAAATGAAGCAATTTCGAAAACTCACTTGAAGATTGGGAAGTGGGGTGTTATTGGTGGAGGAGACTCCGTAGCACAGTTCCAGCATTCTGATATAATGTGGCAGTGACAACGACTCTCGTCTCTCAAAACCAAAATGAAAAAATTTTTCAGATTCTCGATCGCGGAATCATTGAATGAATGGCCTGTCTTCGAAACCCGTGGCTACTTAAATACTCGTGACATCTCTTCAAAGCATTATTTCCCGCTTTTGCCTAATCTAACGGGGCTATTGAATGCATAAAAATCGGCGACTCGAATTATGGTGATTAAGGTGCTGGGCCAGATTCCAGGTACGCCATCAGAAATTCACGGCCGCCTCTCTTTATTTTTTTCTTCGTCCAGCAAGGGACGCTTCCTGGAGTTTCTCGGGTTCTTCGCTCGTGGGTTTCAAGGAAAAGGTCGGAGAAACGAGAAAATTTATTTAGTCTCTGTTTCTCTACTGTAATAGTCTTCCTTTATTCACCAAAAACAAAAAAGTCGGGATTTATGGGAAATATTCGGACTGAGAAGCCCTGCTGCGAGCGCGAGTTTTTGTCGTCAACCAGGAAATGGGAGGAATATGAATTTGTAAATTTTTTCAAAAGATTTCGGCTCCCTTTTCGGTGTTTTTTTTTTCTTTGGGCATTTTGGTGATGGCAAATGCTGGAAGCAAAACAGGAAGTAGAATGATTTGTTTTGTTTTTTTTCTAGTATCGGAATTCAGGATTCAGTTGAGATACGCAAGTGAATAAGTTGGGAAGAATATTCGGTGCTTCTGAAATTATTTTTAAAATAAGGTTTTTTGCTCGCTGTCCTTTTCCAAGCCAGATTATTATTGCTCAATTTGCTCATTAAATTGCAAGTCTTGAGTCGTTTTAAATACTGTATCTTAATTTTTAATATCGTGATTTTAATCCTCCCATTTTCATAAAATGGTGGTGCGTTTTTTTCATCATGTGTTTATAATTATTTTCATATCTAAGGTTCTGTCTGGAGATTAATGTGTAGCTTTTATTTGAATGCCTCGCCTTTAAATATTTTTTATCGTGTCTGTGCGATTACATATAAAATATTCGATCATTTAAGTATTATGTTTAAACTGACTTCTTAATAAAATCCAATGAAATAAAAGCCCATTATTGCTTTCAAAAATGTAACAATACTTCAGAGTGCTAAAGTGTACAACGCGTTCAGGATTTTCAGCAAAGACTTTCGACGAAAACAAATTGCTGAATTTAGTTGGAAAAAAAATAAGACAGTATTTTGTGTCAATATTGTTGGTCCTCATAATTCCTACGATGAAACCACAAATTATATTTAACTTGAACACAGCAGGATTTCAAGCTCAGATGCTCCTATTTTTCCAAAATTAAGAGTGTATGACATTATCCTCAAAGAAATTGGATGAAATCCCTCATGATCTACACGCTATCTAAGTTATAACTGAAAATGTTGTTGTTTATGCGCCATCTATGTGCTGATTTTAGCGACGTGAAATGTCCGTTCATACTTCCCACTTCTGTGCACTCGAGGATTAGTGCTTTCAATTATTCTTCGAACTGTTTAAAATGCTTTGAACCCTTTTTAAAAAAATTCATTATTACATTAGGAATCATTTTTCTTTGCAGGTGAAAATAAGCCCACTTTTCAGTAGAAGTATTAATGTTGGACTGGTTTTACTCTCAGTGAAACTTTGCCATGAATAAATTGTATGCCAATTATGTTAAATAAATGGGAAAAAGCATATTCAAGAGATGAATGGTGAATATTTTCAGTGAAAGTATTAAATTTGTTTCACAGATTTTTTTCTGCGCAGAAATTCGTTGAACCCCTTTTGCTTTTTTTCCAGCGCATTTTCCAATTTAAACTAGTTTATGGAAGAGTTTTGTTCGTTTGCAATCCATTCTAAGAAATTGTTTGAATATCTTTTCAAGCATCTAAAATTAAAGCACATAATGATGACATGCACCACATAACCCTTTTTTAAAAAGGTTGGAGATGTCAGACTTTTATGGGAAGACTGAAAAATGTGTAGACATCATGGTGTTCATGCATGTCATCTGCTGAGTGCAGAGCTGAGAAAATATAAGTTTTGTTATGTGATGAATAAAAATTATGCCTTAGAAGGCGTCTCATTCGTTTCACCAATGTGCTTATTGTGCAGAAATACTTTGCATTCAGAGCTTTTATTTCATTACATCTAACAGCCTTTAAAATTTTTGAAGCGCATTCTATGGAGATAATTCCAAAATCCTGCAAAGCTTTTATTGTGCAAAATTTGGATGCCAGAATAAATTCACAGTACTTTTTGTACTTATGGTACTGCCAAAAATACTTGGAATTTTCGCGGAAATTATTACTATGCTCCATTTTTTTATTTGTTTTCTTCATTCGTTTTTGGAACCAAGAATAATGCTAGGAAAGCATCAAAAGCATATTTTATTAGTCATTTATAATTATAAGTTAATTACAGCCAAGAACAAGAATTTAGTTAATTTGAATGAATGAATGAATGAATGAATGAACAGAAAGCTTTATTTTCCAATTTCCAGCATTAACCAGGTTCAATCAACATTGCCACATCCAAACCACCTTCCCATATAACCAGAATCCAATCATTCAAATGCATTCAATCACTTCAGAATGGGAAACAGAGAAATAAGCTGTATATATGGATACCAAAATAAAAGAAAAAACATTCCACAATGTACAACTACACAACTGATGTGTAAGCATACACCCCCTTCTTTCCCTGACATTGAAAACAAAATATCAGTAACAAGAATTGCATCATAACCCATAATTATAGCAATTGCAGCCATTACTGAACCCAATTTAAAGCACAAGGTCTTCAGCCTGTTCCCAGATAAGGTTTAGCTGAATAAACAATTTAGAGAGAATCTCTTATGAGAAATCATATAAGACCGCCAGTTTATCTTGATCCTTTATGATTTCAGAAAGCGTCTCTTCATTGAATTCCAATACAGTACTTGTAAATCTTTCTTAAGCTCATTTCTATGAGTATGGAATGCTGGGCATAAGAAGAGAAGGTGCTCTGGCAATGCACAAACCAATGTATTTATGCTGCAGGAATTACACGATTTAAACACCTTGGAAAATTAGATGATTTAAAAATTGGATGATTTAGTTAGTTTTAAAAAACATATTGTATGGTTGCACGCAAATTCTGAAAAGGGAATCTCAAAAAATGTTACAGCACATTTTGTATGCAGTGTAAAATATTCTTAGTGATTTGATTCTGACAAAAAAATTTTGGTATTCAAACTTTGACAATTGTCTTTTTGAAATCTTTAAAATAAAATTTGAAAATAAGTGCCAAGGGCAAACCGAATTATTTTGAAAAAAATCCTGGTGACTTTTAATCAAAAAATAATTTTCATGTTTTTGTCCACCTTTGGCCTGTTTTTTTAAATTAAAGAATGTCTAATACTTTCTGGTGAACAAAAAAAATCCGATGTTCTCTTCCATTATTATGTAAACCATCCACGTGCGGCATTCTGAATAAAAGAGGCGCAATCACCATTCACGAGCCGCATAAAGATTATTCCTGCTTTTATTTCGCAGATGTGTCTGCGTGCTGGAATTGCTGCCAATTACGAGCTTTCATTTTCTGTGCATATGATATAAAAAAAATAATGGTACAGTAATGATATAGAATAAAAATCTTGACTCCATCGACGTCACGGATTCCGAGGAGCCGCAAAAGCCGAAACGCTTCCCGCATACGGAATACACAAGCATCACAGCCACTGACTTGCGAGATAAGGGTCCAATTTGCGTTTCCTATTCATCGGGTTGCATTTGCAATTTGCATCCCACCTTTTAGCCCGAATTGTAGAAGCAAATGGAGTAGGGTATGAAGAGGCTGCTTGAGAGAGAATGGAGAGAACGCGAGAAAAATGCACGTGTTGCGACCTTTTTTGGGGTTACGCAGCAGCAGGGAAACGGATGGGTTCGAAATATTCTTGAACTTTTCGGGGCCCACTTTCCGGGGTTCGGCTTGGTTCCGAGAACGAGCCACGATTTCTTTGAGCGACGAAAAGAAAAGAAAGCGCATTTCGTCCCTTTTTTGTCAACGAAATTTTATGATACTAGCTGTACCACCTTGACAAAATCATTTTTTCGGAGAGGTTTCCGATTTTTTGATAGCGACTTTTTGTCACTCAGAGTTGATTTACATTTTTTAATCTCCCGCTTTCATTTTTGGATTCTTGTATTGATTTGAAGCCTGTTGTTTGATTTTTATATGGATTAGCATTTTGGGTTCTCCTGAAGACAGCTATTCCAAAAGGGTTCACCCAAACTCAAATGCGAACAAAATCATATGTGTCAAAGTTTCACGCAAATTATGTGAGGAAATGGAATCTAACCTCAATCCTGACATGTTCTAGAAATTTAAAATCAGTTCAGGTGATGTATTATGGGATGAACATGTTTTGAAGAAAATTGATTCGATGATGGAAACCCCTCCATGCTTAGGAGAAGCACGACTCAGGTGACATCTATACAATATTAAATAATTTATAAGTTGTGCGCATTGCGCTCTTCCACTTGATGTCCCAGTAATTCGAGCGAGAGACTGTACAAAGTGTTGTGTACAGCATCGTTTCAAATCTCCATCATATTGGATCACGCAATTCAATGATAAAAGCTGCTTAACAAGATCTTAATCGCCATTTTAATTATTATTCACACACATCAAACGAAAATATCAGCAAATTTGTAAGACTGAGCAACGATATTGAAAGCAATGTCGTACACAGCGGACAAAAATTTCGCTTCCCAAGTAGGCAATGGAGGCTCGAAATCCGGTTCGAAAGCATCATTTCTTCTCTCTCCCTCGGCACCTTCCAAACCCTCATTTCTTACTGCATGTTTGTCAATGAGGTCTCTTAGATCCTTATCCAATGGCTGGGGTCGTCTTGGCAACCCATTAACCACGTCAATCGGCTGGTATTCTTCGTCCAGCGGAAGCGGTAATTCGTGTTTCGCGTGGGCTTGCTTCCTGTTGAGATTCGTCGTCTTCTTCCGGTCCGCAACGAACAGGGCTTCGGCTTCGGGTTCGAAAAAGTCAATCTCGAACCTGTGTTCGCAATCCAGGGTTCTCCAGCCGCAGAAAATGTCTTTGTAAGGGATGATGAGGATTGGGAAGAGAAGGCCTTGTAGGAGGATGAAGACGCCGGCGTGCCAAAGGAACGCACGCCAAAGCCCGGCGAGGTTGATGAGACCGAAGCTGAAGCCCAAGCCCGTGCTGTCTATGGTGATCGTTTGTCGACCTGTGAAACTG
>CAJPEX010000700.1:25106-54427 GCA_905338405.1 Notodromas monacha
AAAATATCAGCAAATTTGTAAGACTGAGCAACGATATTGAAAGCAATGTCGTACACAGCGGACAAAAATTTCGCTTCCCAAGTAGGCAATGGAGGCTCGAAATCCGGTTCGAAAGCATCATTTCTTCTCTCTCCCTCGGCACCTTCCAAACCCTCATTTCTTACTGCATGTTTGTCAATGAGGTCTCTTAGATCCTTATCCAATGGCTGGGGTCGTCTTGGCAACCCATTAACCACGTCAATCGGCTGGTATTCTTCGTCCAGCGGAAGCGGTAATTCGTGTTTCGCGTGGGCTTGCTTCCTGTTGAGATTCGTCGTCTTCTTCCGGTCCGCAACGAACAGGGCTTCGGCTTCGGGTTCGAAAAAGTCAATCTCGAACCTGTGTTCGCAATCCAGGGTTCTCCAGCCGCAGAAAATGTCTTTGTAAGGGATGATGAGGATTGGGAAGAGAAGGCCAACATCCTCCTACTTCTGCGGCCGCACGGTTTCCTTGCGTGCGGTTTCGGGCCGCTCCAACTACTCTGGCTTCGACTTCGGGTTCGGGCACGACAGATACCACTAGCAAACAGCTGGACACTTTGACTGGGAGAAACATCGATGGAATCAGTCGATAATGATGATCAGATTGATTACTTGCTGATGAAGTCTGATGATACGCAACAGGTTTGTGTACAAGACCCTTGAGTCACCTGACCATGCGAAGACGTAACCTTCGGCATTTTCATGCAACAATCGTGACACCGAGCTTTGACGCTTAATACTCACAAGTTTTGAAATGTCTTATTTGGTGTATAGGTGTCGCTCAAATACCGCTTGTAATGTTAACAGTTACGTTGAGAGGAGGTTTTTTTCAATTTTCTTTTGCCAATGTTGGCTTTTTTTGCTTGCAGCGAATCTTTCCGAATAGTAATAAATCATGAAAAAAATTTTATTCGCTCTTCAGTTTGACTTGCAATGAATTGACATTTTATTGACAGATGTTTTCTGGGAGTTCCATCATAGCACCGGGTTGAATCTGATCTGCTGTTGTTCATGTGGGTGGCTGGAATAACGTCGCCAGGACTAACCTCGTCAAGCTGGAATAATGTCATGGAGATTTAATTTCGTCAGGAATATCAATTTTTTATCCTGAAATTTTTTAATACAATTCTTTTTTTATCTTGACGAGATAATTCCATTTTTATCTTGATGACAATACTCCAGTTCAGGCGTACGAGGTTGTTCCAGTTTTTACCAAACGACATTTTTCCTTTACTATTTTACGAGTTTCATCTGGTTTTTTCCAAACGATCATTTTTTTGACGACTTTCAGGATTTTTTGGCAGTACGACGTTAGGCCAGTTATGCAGAAAGGGAAAATTTTTTTCACGATATTATTCCTGCAGAGGCTGGAGGACAATAATTGGGTTTGGAAATTACGACGTAATTCCACCACCCCGTTCATGTCCTCTGTCTCGTCATTCCATTACTGATGTATTTGAATTTATGATCAGGTTTAATTATTCGCTGAAAAACGGAGTAGGGCGTATCTGAGAAGTACATTATTATTTTTTTTGTACTATGGATGGAACGAACTATTGATCGAATTAAATTTCAAGATTATTCAAATACTTTATAATGTATCGCATTCAAGAAAAGATTCTTGAGCAAAAGTTTGAATATTTAAAGTCCATTTGACTTTTTTGTGTAATCCAGTATATACTATATTCATTTAACGGGATTTTATTTCGTAAATCCCAAAATGGTATGCAAAAATATTTTCAGCAGGAAAAATGCATTTCATGCCTGTTAAATGTGATTGGCACTAATATGATTGCATTTTTTTTAATTATTCAACTGATGCTAGTTGATAGAGTAATTTATTCTTATTCCAACACCTCTTTCAGTTTTTAATAGAACGACCATATATACCACAAAACTTATTTATTTCAAAGAATTTATGAAACTAAAATGCTGGGTATTTCTGTTTTTTTTAGCCTACTGTTCATCTTCAACTTTTACTTCTTTTAGTCAAATACCATTCAGGAAATTGTCAAACAAGCAAGACCAAGAATGTTCTTTTCCAATATTTTCACTAATTTTTTGCACTTTCGTCTAGCTCTGTTTGAAATCCGCAAATTTTTGAAGCTATTTTTTTAGAAACGGGGTAAAGACAGAAAAAAATCGCTTTTTTTTAGATTACAGCTTCTAATTGGATTCTTTTAGATTTATTCAAGTTTCATCAAGATGAATCTGATTCGATGTTGTCAAAATTCTGTATTTTCATATTTAATTGTAATATGATCGTTGCCTTTTTTCTCCAGGGCCTAACAAATAATCATTGCTTTCTTCGAATTATGAAGCATTTCGAAAATGTATTCCAATCACGATGTCAGATTTCAAGTTCAGTAAAATATCGCTAAAAATGATTATTGTTTACAGCGAAATAGTTTTTCAGGTCCGTTCCTAATAGTTATATTGTTATTTAAATCGCTGAACGACGAATTTATCGTTATAACGAATCATTTTTCCAGGAACAGCTTCGCTGTAACGAGATTTACTGTTTTACAAAATTTGTGGTTGAATGTTTTTTTTTAACGAAACATGATTTCTGCACTCATTCAATCAATACAAATCTTTTTTTCAATAAATCACTGAAATTTTTCAATACTGATACTTTTCTTTCGCTTCTGCTGGGTTGAATTTTGTTTTCATCGAGGGAATACAAATTTTGTGAAATTCCTCACCTTGAACCGCGACGATATTTAAAAAGTTGCTGCACAAAGCCCAGGAAATTTTCTAGGAATTTCCCAATTGTTGGTCGGTGGTCTCTGTGTGGTTGCAGAGAAGTCCTTGTCCTTTATAAAAACCTAAAGCGTTAACAAAAACGTCCTCGCCGCAGCTATCTCTAGTCGTGTTCCTTGCGGTTTTGTTACCGTTCTACTTTTAAGATAGTACCCCGTAACTTCCGTAACGTAAAGGTTTATATTCTTCTATTGTTGCACAGAATAATATTCAGCACTTACCGGAAATATAAATCGAGTGATCATGTCTTATAGTTGGTCTTGGCAACACACACACAGAAAAAAATATATGAAGCACTGTATATGTGAGGACACTTTGTTGAGGACAATCCCTTGAGAGGACTTTTCGGTAAACTGAGGCCCTGAACCCAGAAAGAATTTCCCTGGTTTCTGTTTCCAAATGCACCGTGGACTAGATTACATCCAGTGATAACCCCAGGATTTGCGTATTCAAATGCTGGAGATGGCCCCAAAAACCCGATTTTAAGGCCCATCGTGCTCAGAGAGGAGTAGGTTACCAGGACGATAGGCCAATCTCTGCATATAATTAGGACTCGATTTATTGAAAATATAATGTGAGGAATCTATTCAAAAACACCAAATGGAATTTCAGAATTCAGCAACAGTATGGATCAAATGTGGAAATCATTCAATCGAAAGCATATCTAGATCATGATTTCAGGCCGTAACGTTATAGAGTACAGAAATAATATGAAGGTAGCGACATCTACTAAGGACTATGAAAGATGCATTTTTTCTGCATATTTAAGAGAAACGGTGTCGTTAAAAACCCGTTACGGATTTTTTTTCTGAAAACAGTCATGCATGGTACTGTATACATACAGTATTTGTTTCGAAATTATTTCGTTATATTCGTCTTTATTTTTTCGAAAATGAAAAATTTAAATAGCTATACTTATTCGTCAATTTACTTATTGCAGATGAATAAGTTGAGGGTATATTTTGAGATTTTTGACTCACAAACAGCTTCAAACAATTACTGTATCTGCAGGTTTTCCATGTACTGTACGTGCGTGATTATTTTTTTTTAATAATTACGTATTTTATTATTGAATTGAGTGAAAAACATAGGATTTGAAGATACGTTATTTTCAGGAAATTTTCAGAAGAGCTTATACGTTCAACTGACCAATTCTAATCATCATATATTGTCAAAATTTCCTTTTTTAATTATCTATGATATCATAAGTATAGTAGAGCAGAAATTATATTATTTATATGTTATTAGATCAATAAAATGTTCGTGTCTTCAATAAGGAGCATAACCATTCAACTTTGAAGACCAGTTGACTGACTATAATGCACATGTGTTCTGCTTATTGTTATCATGATGCTCATTATTTTTGTTGTGGCCGATGGATTTCTCTTCAGCTGATGAATTTATTTCACATTATCATCGTTGTAACATAATAGTGTCAAAATATGATGATTTTTCAGTATTTAGCTTATGTTGCTTTTTTCTCTAGTTTGTTGGAAAGCTTCAATAAAAATACCACCGTGAATTCAGCGAACAAAGAGGAAAGGAGTAACTTTGTACAAATTTTGTGAAAAATCTTTTCAATTGATAAAAATGCTTGCTTTCCTCTGTTTCTCTGGAAAATTTCTTCGAAGTGTTCCAAGTGATTTTGAAGAATATCTAGTAACTCACAATAAATTCAAATCGATCATCAGGAGAGAAAAAAAAAAGCCGGAAGAAATTTGGGCTCATGACTTGCTGAGAAGAACCGAGTTTATTTCTCGTAGAATAAATTTTCAAAAATGAGGATTGTGACTCAAAAATCCGCGGAAAACTGCATCATAATAACGTGAATGCAATTTTCAGAAAAAAAAATTATTTATTCTGGACAAGTACTGTGTACTAAAAACTTTCTCATTTTCGCGTCCAAGGAAATGCAACTGAGTTTCGCACGCCCGTTGATTTCAGGGCCACGTTCGCGGGAAACCAGATTTCCGCCGGAATTCGTGAACACCCATCAAAAAAAAGGGGGAGGGTTTTTCTTTTTCTTTTCTTCCCTGATCATGTTGCGAAATTTTCGTAAGAAGGTCCTGCATTCTTGGCAAGGTGTCAACAACTAAATCTCTTGTTCATTTCCCGTTCAATCCTTCGTATTGTTTTTTTCACATCCCCGAGGGGACAAAACGTCTTTGTTCGAAAGGATTGTTTGCTGCGTTTTCAGCCACAGTCGCAACTGCTTCCTGTGTCCGGAAGCAAAAAAAAAATGAATTCAAAAACTAAACAAATCTTGATGTGGGGCAGGAATTTCCTGTGAATTGAGAAAGCTGAGGACGAAAAATTCTTCGAACTTTCGCAGTGTTCAAAAATTTTTTTCATTTTTTGTTCGAAGCCTAAATCGGGTACAAATTTAGGAAAATGCGTCAAATAAAAAAGCATCAATTCGAAGCTTCGAAAAAATGCCCTGCTTATGGATTTGAAGACAGAATAACGAAGTATAAGCTCACAATGGGGTTATTTTGGGTACCCAAGGGACTGGGTCATGATAAATTAAATAGATTCGATTGTTTTCTGCGTTTTCAGCCACAGTCTCAACTAATTCCTCTGTCCGGAAGCAACAAAAAAATTATTCAAGAACTAAAATAAATCTTGAAGTGGGGCGGGAATTTCCTGTGAATTGAGAAAGCTGAGGACGAAAAATTCGTCAAACTTTTACAGTGTTCAAAACACTTTTTTTTTTTTTTTTTTTGAGCCAAGTGTTTCCATCGAGTAATGGACTTTTCCCATTTCAGGTGAGTCCTCTATACGAATAATGAATTCAAATGATGAATTTAGAGTGAAAATTTGTTTCGAGATCTACCGTAAGCACAATCACACAAAACAAAAATAGTAACCTTTTGATCAATATTCCCTCAAAATTGACTTCATAACTTTTAGCGTGATTCAATGCAAGAAAATGTAAATTATTAAACTGCTTAAGTTTTCAGACACAACAAAATGTAAAAAAATGAAACACATACAAATAAAGCAGTGCATTAACTAAAACCGTTTCGTAAAATGTGGGCGACGACATTTCTTGCATCAATTTTGATTTTAATCTAAACGAATTAAATTTTCGTGATGTTCAATTTTCGATGATGCAAAAATTGAGAGCAACATATGAGATCATCGAATGAAAAGTCCACTACGTGAGACAGATCACTGTATTTTTGTATTTACATCAACACAAACATAATTTATCAGAATTGCAAGCCAAACACGGGAAAATTTCATTAAAAAAATGTTCATGACGTGGCCTTGCTGAAAATCGGAAAGGGTTCAGGCCAATTAAAAATAAAGTAACTCAAATTACTCCTTGAAATTTGTAACAACAAAAAAAGATCGAATGAGAAGGATTTGAAAATGAGAGAAAAATTCAAAATTGCTGCTTTGAGTCAGTGCCGCAAAAAGGTGTAATGTGCAGAATTTTATGCGCATTCACAGAAGGGGAAATTAATGACGCCGAACGAGGTTTCCGCCGAAGAAAACCCACCACGAAGTCGCCGAAGAAAATAAACATTAAAAAAATTAACCAGGGTTCACGATTCTGGCAACTTGAAAAAAAAAAATCCCCCGCGAGACATTTTGCTAAGGAATTTCAATTGTGCATGCAATATTTTATTATAAAGAATATAAACCATATATTGTGAATCGTTGAGTAGGTCTCATTAAATTGCGAGAAAATTATCATTTTGCGGGACTGAGTTGGAATTTTACAGTTCTTTGGTAACACTGGCATATGCGAACTTTCTGCATGTCAAAGTGCAACTGAAAACTAACATACTTGATTGTCTCAAACATCAAATGTTTCAATTAATCACTCATCTTCAGATTTGGTGATGAGAATATTCAATTTTCAATGTCAGCAGAATTTAGAAAAATATTCAAAGATTATTTGATC
The DNA here is from genome assembly GCA_905338405.1 of Notodromas monacha. Lineage (NCBI taxonomy): Eukaryota > Metazoa > Arthropoda > Ostracoda > Podocopida > Cyprididae > Notodromas > Notodromas monacha. Next base: position 31,803 of record CAJPEX010000700.1, read on the forward strand.
TACAGCTTAAATTCAGTGATCAAGTTTCTCATCCCAAGGGTTTTCCTTTCACTTTATAGGTTTATGGCTAGAACTGACAAATAACTTAACTTCTGCCTGGACACAAAAGTATGAAAGCTTTCCTCCTATAACATCAAATGTAATATGTAATCTTTTTTGTTGTGGAGACCAGGTTAAAAATTATGATTTACTATGAAACAATGTATTTTGGTTTGGCTGCAACTAAGGTGACTTAACACCCTATTATAAAGTTGGTGTAATTCACAGATTGATAAAACTGCACAGAGTGTATTTCAAACTTTCAACAAGTTGAGCATTCCCAAGCTCTTTGCTGTTTGGATATTCAGAAAAAAGTGTCCTTTTGGAAGGATAAAAAGGTTAAAATACGTTTGAGTTCAAAAAGGGAGAAGATTTTTCCACAGGAACTTCAGTTTCTGGTTACATTAGTTTTCTATTTCTTCAGGTTATAAGTTTTATGACATAAAGACTTTTGCAGATTCTCTATTTTGGTGTGATTTAGGATTCAACCCAATTTTCAAGGTAAAACCAAGGACAAGGTTTGGGGGATGCCAAATATTGTCCTGAATGGGAGGAGGAATGAATTAAATGCTGGCACTTTCTTTGAGAACTCAATTTTTGTGAGACATGCAGAGATTGATAAATTGGCTTCTTTCAAAAGACAGGTGCAACTTTCATTGTAAAGTGAAATTTAAAGTTTGTTAGATTTTTTCATTCAACAAATGGCCCAACATTCATGGGAACTACCTTCAAAATCTTTCACAAAATCAAGAAAACCTCAAATTTCACAGCTGCATATGAAAGTTGTGATCAGAGATCACAAAAAAACATAAATAAAAATACAGGCAATCAGCCTTTTGAAGGCCAAGAACACATATTCAAGGGGTTTCCTTGAATGTATGTTCCTAGTTTTTCAATAATTTTATTAACAGTTTCAGCAGAGTTGAATAGATTCAAGAATTCCAAAGAATAAACACAAACAATGTACACGACAGATTTGAATAACACAATTCAATAACACACCGGAAAAACGCAGCTTTGTGCACACAAATCATTTAAAAGGAAATAAGATGATTGTCCAAGAGTTTAAAACAGACAGACTTTTAAATTTGAATTATTTGGGGCTTATATAATTTTCTTGGAATTTCCTGGTCAGGTGATCTGACCATCAGAAAATTCCAGAACATCCTTGGATATTCTCTGGCCTCTGATTGGCCACACATAGAAATAATTATAGTAGATTAAAAAATTAATCTAAAAAACCACGTTTTCAAAAAGCAAAAAATAACCTTAAATGTGGTGCGCATCTATTTCATTTGTATTTCACTTCTTCCCAACAATCTCCATGCGCACCACGTTTAAGGTTATTTTTTGCTTTTTGAAAACGTGGTTTTTTAGATTAATTTTTTAATCTACTATAATTATTTCTATGTGTGGCCAATCAGAGGCCAGAGAATATCCAAGGATGTTCTGGAATTTTCTGATGGTCAGATCACCTGACCAGGAAATTCCAAGAAAATTATATAAGCCCCAAATAATTCAAATTTAAAAGTCTGTCTGTTTTAAACTCTTGGACAATCATCTTATTTCCTTTTAAATGATTTGTGTGCACAAAGCTGCGTTTTTCCGGTGTGTTATTGAATTGTGTTATTCAAATCTGTCGTGTACATTGTTTGTGTTTATTCTTTGGAATTCTTGAATCTATTCAACTCTGCTGAAACTGTTAATAAAATTATTGAAAAACTAGGAACATACATTCAAGGAAACCCCTTGAATATGTGTTCTTGGCCTTCAAAAGGCTGATTGCCTGTATTTTTATTTATGTTTTTTTGTGATCTCTGATCACAACTTTCATATGCAGCTGTGAAATTTGAGGTTTTCTTGATTTTGTGAAAGATTTTGAAGGTAGTTCCCATGAATGTTGGGCCATTTGTTGAATGAAAAAATCTAACAAACTTTAAATTTCACTTTACAATGAAAGTTGCACCTGTCTTTTGAAAGAAGCCAATTTATCAATCTCTGCATGTCTCACAAAAATTGAGTTCTCAAAGAAAGTGAGTTCATAAAAACGTGGTAAAATCAAAGAAATTGATGCACTGCATCATCAGCTGATGCAGGAGAAAACCTTCATCAGTTTCCACTCTTATTTCTCTGCTACAAAAGTCATTGTGATTGATCAAAGAAAAAATCAATTTTAAGAACAGCACTGCTGCAAAAGGAATTGATCTTTCTATAAAAACAAAAAAGGGGGTTCCAGTGTAGCCCCTCTGAATTGCCAACGGAATATTCAGTTTTCTGTTTCCAATAATAAGGGCAAAGGACTCAGAGAAGAACAAAAATCAGAAAACATGGTATGATGCTTTTTGCCTACTTGCTGACCAGAGTGGCGGCCACCCGGGTGACGAGGTTCGAGCCCCCTTGTGGCGTTCCGCGTCATAAATCCAGGGCAAACTAGAGCAAGAAAACTAAGACCCTGGGGCCATTTATTCACCCTTTTGCTCAAGAAAAATGCCACCCAGTTAGCGGATGTCTGGTTGCTTTCTGCCAAATAATTATTCACCTCGCATATTCGACAAAAACCAATTGATGCATTCTCACGCCTACGCATACTTGTGCGTAGCTTTCAAGCAAAAGAAAAACGAAATACATAAAAAAAAAATTCAAGTTGAGGACACAAACATTTCTTAAGGTATCCTGATTCAAACTTTTCTGAGTCAAATGATGTGCCTCGGGTTCAAATTTAAATATTGGTCTCTGTAAAGACCATCCCTTACAATTATTACCACGTTTTTATGAACTCACTTTCTTGTCTGTCTGTCTGTTTGTCCATAATTATAGTAGATTAAAAAATTAATCTAAAAAACCACGTTTTCAAAAAGCAAAAAATAACCTTAAACGTGGTGCGCATGGAGATTGTTGGGAAGAAGTGAAATACAAATGAAATAGATGCGCACCAGGTTTAAGGTTATTTTTTGCTTTTTGAAAACGTTGTTTTTTTAGATTAATTTTTTAATCTACTATAATTATTTTAAGGTAATGAAGTGGTGATCTATCAATTAATATGATATGAAATAACATTACTGCAAACTTTCAGGGACCGGAAAAATTCTTCGTAATTTATAATTTAGAAATTTTGAATTTTTATAAGATCACAAAATTTTTTGTCCAAGTTTATTTCCGGACGCATCAGAACATGATCAAGCAAAGTTACTAAATTCATCCGATGAATATTGCAACAAATTTGTCTCTCCATCAGTAACAAAAAAAAAGATGAAAAATTCTTCATCGAATCCTTTATTTTTGGATTACTCATTGATTTTCTCTTGAGTAACATTTTTTTTTCATTAACGTGAGCAATAAGAGTAATTTGGAAATGATCCATCCAAGTGAATGAAAATATTTGAGAGTATTTATTAAATGCTGATACTGTAATTGCAAGGGAAACGACGGAAACCCCACAAAAATGCATTTATTGTCATTAATTTTGAAAATTTGCCTTCTGGAGATTAAAATAGCATTGGTGTCTCTGTTTGGAACGTTGCCAATTTTTGCAATGATGACCATTTTCCTGAGGAAAAATTTATCAATTGTGAAATCTAGAAAATATTTTTAATAAAACTGTATTATTGTGTGAAATGTTTCCTTTTTAGATCGAAGAAAGTTCGTTAAAATTAAATCCATATTTTTAAATATCTTAAAAGTGTTCCATCCAATTTTTTCTTGCTTTAAACAAGCTGTACAATTATGGGATGGTATACACCACTCGACTAACAAGCACTATTGCGAATATAATATTATCTAAATCCAATTGAAACATGATTTGTGTACCTTGAAGAAGGTACAGCTAATTTATCTGCATCACACTCCAAAAAATGACGCGCCTTGCTTTGGAATGCGCCCCAGAAGAATTTGATCATCAATTACCTGAAGGTTCTTCTTTCAAGTATTTCTCGCGAAGAAAGTACAGTACTTGAAGAAAGAAACGCTTCTGAGTGTAATGTTTCTTTAAATCAAAGACTGGAAAATCATGCCTGTATTTGGACTAGGAATTTCTAGGACAGATAAAATACTATACTGGCATAAAAACGTTTGATGCTACCCAACAAACCAAGAATTAAATTGTTTGCCACATTTATATTTAAATACTAAACCATGCATCATATTTACCCCTTTTTACACTTGCATGTAGGTGAAGAAAGGGGAGTTGTGCTTTGCATTTAAAGCATTATTGACTAATTAAAAGATAGGTGCAGTATGACCAGCTAATGGCTGCTGTGTTGAATGGATCATGGATAAGCACACCTGCTCTTTTGCAAAAGCTCAGATTTTTTGCTCAATGGCAGCACCTGTTCAGTTTTTTTTATAGGAGGTTGATGGTTTAAAATGGTGAAGTTGGTTATTAAATTGACACAGCACAGAAATTATCGAAAATGTAGGTTAACATCAGTCATAGTCAATCTATCTAATGTACTTGTGAGAAAGTTGGTCAGAACACTATTTCTATACAGAATGTCCAAGTGTAAGATCACAGATTGCCATAGACTTCCATTGGAAAATATTTAGTTGGTTCCCTTGTGCATAAAAAATTATGGAAAAAGTCCTCTACACATTTGAATTAAAACTGTCTCTTAACTTCAAGATTCAGAAAATAACTGTGCAATAGAAACCAATCAAAATGTGCTCTTTTTCACAGAAAGAGGCCCTAAATGCAAAGCACAAATACTGTACATGTCTTGCAATACTTTTTTTTATCTAGATGATGGGAAAACCTGCAAACAGAGAGGCAAAAAATTTGTCTATTTGGATTATGAATTAGAGCAAGTTTATAAGATGTGTTTTGACTTTTCGTGAGTAGAAATACAGCTGAACCTCAATAATTGAATTGCCCCAAGACAAGTAAGTACCTCCCTGAGCAATTTTTTCAAGACCCTGTCTGAATTCCCTCAGAAAAAATGTATTAGGAACCTCTCCAACTGCAAGGCTTTTCCCCTTAAACCTCCATACTTCTAATTTTTGAGGCCTTCTGGCTTATTTTCTTGACACAGGAAAGAGGAACGTAATAAAAAGTAACTTGATGTGTTTTGATAGGAAATGAAAGACTAATTGGGCAAATGAACCCCTGCCTCCAAGTTTGGCATCCTGTTAATTTAAAAGTGATTTAGAAGTCATTCATTTAAAAGGCAATTTAAGGTCCAGAATATCACCATTTAAAATTTCCTGCAATATATATGTTTCCCACCAGGAAAATGCTCATTTCCCTAGCTCAAAACCTCCTCAAGTTGAATTTATGCTGGTTCATCAAAATTCAGCTCTAAAATGTTTGAATCTAGCTAAATTTGTTCAAGATACATTAGTAAAAAATGTTCACATGTTTCTAGAAATTGTGGAAGTTTCAACATATTAAGACAAAGTCTGGATGATGAGGCAGATTCTTGGGATCATCCAAGTGTCCGTATGCCAGGATGTCTTATCTCCTGATGATGGTCTCACTGACGTGCACTGTACTGTACATGGTTTGGCAACGCTGGCTGCGCGCGGGCGGGGTCCTGCCTCTCCCCTGGGCTGGGGTGGGGATATGACAGCGAGAGAGAGGGGGGGTTCCCTGTTTAAGAAAAGCTACGGTCCGCAGGGAGAGAAGGAGTGCGTGAGTCGCTAAATGGGAGAGACGGTGGGGGAGGGGGAGGGAGGGAGGGGGTGCGCAACGGGCGGCCCCAGCAACTCGCCTTCCGATCGGAAGCTCGAAACCGCTGCCGAGTGCTTCAGTTCATTACCGACTTTCGGCGAGTGCGCACGCGAAGCGCACGTCACTCGTTTGTCTTGTCATGTGTGTGTGATGATCCTCTGATTCAGTTTTTTTTTCTTTGTCTTCTTCTCGAGTGTGTTGAAAAAGCCTCATGAAATGCTTTCTGAAGGCTGCGTGGTACTCGAGTAAATACGGTTTTATGAGCATCTCGAAATCGTCTTGTATCATGAGCAGCGTTTTTTTTATTCTCCGGACTGAACACTGTAGTGATCATTTCTCTTCAGCGATCCTCGTCACTTTTCTCCGAGTTAATTTTGGTAGAGATCATGTAATTTTTTATAGACATAGTATTGAAGAATAAATACATATCTTTTCCTGCATGCAATTCTATAGGTGATCGCATTTGCATTCAGTTGTGATGAGACCAAGATGATGTTGATGACGAGTTGGACGGTTTTGAGTTTCCGCGAAAACTTCTGAAGTGTCGGAACTGTTGAGAAAAAAAGTGCTTCGGGAAAAATTCCAGCAGTGGGGATTATTTTTGGTTGTTGTTGAGTGGAAGTGTGGATTATCGTTTGGGAAGTGTACTCACGGTACCATCAAAAGACACTATGGGAAGTCGGTACCGGTTTTCCATTGTCCTCTGGATCTGGATCTCCGTCTTTCTTCAGGTAAGAATTTTTGCGTGGAATTTCAATTCAGACATGAACGAGATATTCATTACCTGCGGTGGAATTAGGAAGTAATAGACGGGTTCCATTTCCCTATTGTTTTTTTTATGGTGTGCTTCGTGTTGAAGTATCATTTAAAAAAGATTCCATGCCGAGTGGGTACGTTATTTTTAGTATTATCGTGAACTAAAGGCAGTTTCGGCATTCTGGCTCGCAAATATTTTTCGCCGAATCGATTGCATTCGTCTTGTCAGATTTCTGGTGCAATGTACAGTACGTTATTTTTGAGGCTACGTTTAGTCGAGATTAAATTGTGTTCGTGCTTCTTGGAGATTTTTCTCCGGGGATCCTTGATATTTGTAATTATTACAACCAAGTTTATTCAGTTTGTAAACTTTCCATCTGCACGTGTTGAAATCAGTTTCCTCAGCTTTGTTCACTGTCTTGTCAGTAGCAGTGACTTTTTCAAGTTATGTGCATTGCTTACCTTCGTAAACACTTGAAATTAAAATAATATGCGCGATTCTGCGTAGTTCAGCAAAATATTGTATGTCGGTTTGAATTATTATCTATGAAAACTCTTTTTTATATTTATGAGCGCAATACGAAGTCGTAATACAGTGATCATTGGACGAATTTAAAACTTGATTTTTCGCGACTTTGATTATTTGGAATCATTTTTAATTTTTCTGGCCGAAACCTCGTGCATTAAAATTTAAAACTCCTACTGGAATATTTTTGTAATTTTGAAAACATAACCTAACAAAAGAGGAAGACACAATTCATCAGGCAAACATTTAAATGTTGGCAAATTTTGAAGTGCTGTACAGTAATTTGTGGGAGAAAAGAAAAATTTGGGATTGTCCAACATTTTTCTTTCTCATGAGTCTAAGAAGTCCGTTACTTTGTCGCAAACGGCATTGGCACGTTTTAATAGACTTGAAATGGCTCAGGTGGAAGTTTTCTCTATGAGTACTGTATTTCGTGAAGCTGCATGAATTGGCCAATTTGTTTCAAACGCCGTGAAAATCAGCATGCAGGAGTATTAAAAAACTACAGCGTGTATTAGTGAAAAAGGACGCTTAGTCAAGTATGCAATGGAAAGTTTTCTTCGTCAACTCGAGGTTAAAGGATTAAATTTGTGTTCAGCGTGAAATGGTAGCAAAAGCAATTAAAACTAAGCTTTAGACGATGAAGAAAGTTAGGCATTTTGTTCCGGACAAAGACCATCAATTATTCGAATCAGGTTCTGTTGCACAAAGCAACAACGAAATAGGCTGCAGTCCGAATCAACTGTATGCAAATTCGAATCTGTCTTAAGATTGATTCACGAATCACGACTGAATCATCAAAAAATCCGTTTGAATGAATTTGTGTTTGCGGAGCCAGAGACAAATTTTTTCGCAGAAATGGGGGTGTATTTTAATTTTGCTGTGAATAAGGGATCAGTGAGACCCCGGTATGTGGACGTAATTGGTGCATCAAGAGTGTCCCTAAATCGAGTCTAATTTTCCCTTAGACTTACATCATGTAATTTTTTATTGGTGTTTTATGTAAAAAAAACTCACCATAAGTCCATGAAAATAAAAGATTGTCTCCCAATTTAAACTGATTCTAATGAATATATTTCAACACAATATGAACATTTGGGGAATTGAATACTGATACCTCTGTACAGTGCATAGAGATTTTGGCATTCTCTGTAAAAAAAAAAAAACATTCAAGTTAAAAAGAGAGAAGGAAGTCCCTCTATGCTGGAGGTAATGTTTTTTTTAATTAGCTAAATGGACGGTAAATTGGTGAGAGGAATGCCCAAGAATTTTTCTTGCATCAATTTTAGGGTTGGAAATATCTGTTTCTTGTAATTTGGCCTGAAACTTATTTGCAATTTTATCACAAAATGTCTCTATATGTTGAGTCAGTGTCCTGATGTTGGGCCTTTTTTTTATCAATTTTTTATGTGAAAATGAGTGTCCCTATGTCGAGGTGTCAGCATGTGGGGGTCTGACTGTATTTTAAATTTTGTTTACTGAAATGAATCTCTCTTCTTCTTTTTTTTTGTGGCTTCGTTTGCAGAGCGTCAACGCCGAGGGTTTTTTCGAATTGGAAATCTTGGAGTTCCACAATTACCACGGCGAGGTGGCGAACGGCGACTGTTGCGGCTCCTTGGCATCGGCGGCGCTGGCGGCGGCGTCGTCGTCGGCGCCACCGGTCGGCCTCACGTCGGCCGACAAGTGCGGTGTGTCGCCGCACCAGCGCTGCAGCGCCCTCTTCCGGCTGTGCCTGAAAGAGTACCAGAGTCGAGAGGGGGACTCGGATGGTCAGGCCACTGCGTGCTCCTTTGGCAACGCTTCCACCCCGGTCTTGGTCCGGAACCGGAACTCCTTCGACAAGGCCGGAAACGGCGGCAAGTCCAGCACTTTGAGGATCTCGTTCACCTTTAGCTGGACGGTGAGTTGAATTTCTGTTTTTTTTTTTTTCGCCTGCCTTTTTTCTTCTTCAATTTGTATTTTATTCAAATGTAGAGTTTGGGGGGTGTAGGACAGAATATTCATTTTTTTTCAGAAGAGAAAACAATGGTTTGGCAATTTTTTCTTCCTTTTTGAAACGGAATCTGCCATTTTTAAAAGATAGAAAATAATATTTCAGGAAGGAGCCCGCCTTGAAACTGGGTCTGCCGTTTTTTGACAAAATATGAAAATGTTTTCATTTTCGCACAGAATCTGCCAAATTTTGAAGACAGGAAGATATTTTTGGAAAGAGTTCGTCTTGGAACTCGGTCTGCTATTTTTGAAAGAAAGAAAATATTTTAGAAAGGTGTTCGCCTTCGAACTGATTCTGCCATTTTCAAAAGGCAAAATAATATCTTAGTGGAGATTTTTTTTAGCCTGAGTTTGCTGTTTTCACCAGACATTGCAAAATATTTGTGAACTGAAGTGTACATATTTTTGAACAAATTTAAATTGTTATGCAGTTCTGATTCAGTTAAACAATTTTTGAAGACGGATTCGACCACGACTTTAATTTTCTTAGAATGTGTCCGTCATTTTGTCAACCAAATCCAAAGAAAAAAATACTTTCCAAATGCAGTAGGGTACATGGATTTATGCTGAAAAATACTCTGACTTTCTTTTCATCCAGTTATGAACGCTGATGAAAACATGAAAGTAATCATCGCCATGTTTTCCACTGTTTAAAAATTAAAACTAAAGACTAAATTGTTTTCTGCTGTCGACGTTCATTAACTCGGGCATCTTTCATGGCGAATTTTCGTGTATTTTTTGATCGTATAAAAGTTCGAAGGTAAAACTTCTCACGCAACTTCGACGAAGGAATTCTGCTGGTGAAAAAATATTTCCTGTCGAGGCCAGGGAATCAGACTTGAATCAAGAAATTTTATTTCAAGAGGTTTCAAACTCGCGGAAATGAGGAGACAATTTTTAGGGATTTTTTTTTCATCTGAGTTACTCTTTTGTTTTTTTGTTTTTGCTTTGAAAGATACGCAAGACAATTTTTTTTGCAAGAGTTGAATGGCTGTAAGTTCTGGGAATGGAAGAGAAAATCTGTTTTTATTTACTCATTTTCCTTCGAGGTACTGTACTTGTATATGAAATACCCCGCAGGAAAAGAAGAAATCCGCGTGAAAAATTCCGTTTGATTTTTCGCGTGAAAGGAGTCGAAGAACCCCGAGGTTCATTTCGTTTTCCCTCCCGGGGAAATATTTGCATGGAAATGCGGGAGATTTTCACGACATGAGGGGGACGCATTCCTCACGGGACAAGCAGTTCAAATGATAGGCATCGCTTCTGCCACCATTGCTACCTTTATAACTCACACCACCAGGGATGATCGCATTTCTCTCTCTTTTTTTCCCCTCATTTGAATGTGATGACGGTGTAAAGGAAAATTTTTACAAATATTTTTTCCTCATTTTTCTTTTTGGTTAGGGCTAATGATGAAATATTTGGACGCGACGGGAGAAGTTGAAAAGTTTGGATGTTGAATTTTGTGATGATCTAGTATTTTTTTTTCATGTGAGATTAAAATTCAATACGAGACACTACTGATATTTTCTGATGTTTAATCAATTCTGCAATAATTACGAAAAAGTTATCATTCTTTACTCATTATCCCGGGGTTTTATTGTGTTTGTGGCGAATTTAAAAATTAACAAGGGGCTTGAAGCTGAGTTTCTGAGATTGAACATCGTTTGGTGAGTCCGAATCTCATTAAACAAATCTTCCAGTTTTAAAAGCGAATGAAAGATTTCAAAAGCTTTGCCAGCAGCTGAAATACGTTTTCAGAGAAAGGAACGGATTTTGAAGTACAAGAGAAACTGGAATCTGAATTATTGTGGACTGCTTTTGAATTTTTGAGTGTTTTAAAAAAAAGTGTAAGAATTTCACGTCACTTGGATGTTAAACATGTAAATTATCAATTTCTTGGACAAATGAAGCAAAAAGGATACCACATCTGAATTAAGATACATTTTTGGATTTGATATTTATTTTGCTCAAGTTTTCTGATACGTATTCACCATATTTTCTCTATCTCAAACAGTCCAAAAAAATTAAAATTTTACTAATGGGTGAGATCCATTATTTTTGCTCAAAGTTCTTACTCCAGGTAAGGAACCAATCCAATGGTTCTTGCAATAACATTCCTGTCACGATTTGCTTGAAAACGCAGGTTAGAAATATTTAAATCATCACCTGAAAGGCTGAAAAGATGATGTGCCTTTTTTTAAACGGATATTTTTTCTTCTATCCAAATGGTCTTGAGTTTTCAAATACCACAGGTGGATCAGAAGCGGGTTTTTTTTGTTTGTGATCTTTTCTTTTTCTGCTTACGTAACTTTATTCAGATTAAATCAAATTATTGATGAGAGGGCATCCTCTTTTAATTCTTTTGATAGTTTAAGAGGGGTATTTTATTCAGGTTCAGTCTTAGACAGACCACGTTGAAAAACCTTTGTATTGAGATAATATTTTTGGGTAAGCCCTATTGGGGACAGATGTTGCCTCAGTATAAGTTAGTGTCCAGCTGAATCAGAAGAGTAAAAGAGCATAAATGAAAGACAATAATGAGCCTGGGTTGAGGATAAAGTATATTTCATGAGGAATTTACCACTACTCAGCAAACTCTTGCTTCAACTGGAATAAATTCTCATTTATGATATTCCTCTCTGCACTTGAATAGCTCAACATTGAATAATTACCCTTCACAAGGTTTTATCATCCCTTCATAATGTTTATCATTCAAATTTGAGGTTGAGGATGAAACTCAAGAAAATATATCAGTGATGGCGTGCTTGCCTAACAAGCCCAATAGAAATCTTCCACATACCGTATTTTTTATATTTATGTATATTTTTTCTTCAGGGCTTCCAATTGAGATGATATTTTTGAGTAAGCCCTATTGGGGACAGATGTGGCCTCACTACAAGTTATTGTCAAGCTGGATCAGAAGAGTAGAAGTGCATAAATGAGAGACAATAATGAGCCTGGGTTAAGGATAAAGTGTATTTCACAAAGAATGACAGCTACTCAGCAAACTCTTAATTCAGCTGGAATAAATTCAAATTTGAGGTTGAGGAAAAAACTCTAGAAAATACTAAGAAAATATCTCAGTGATGGCGTGCTTGCCTAACAAGCCCAACAGAAACTTTCCACAAATCGCTTTTTTTTTAGATATATTTATATATTTTTTTCTTGAGGGGTTTCAATCCTTCTTCAGTGATCTTGATGTGTTACCAAATGTGGGGTTTGATGTGTGTGTGTACCGTACGTTAGTCTGTATATGTGGGTGAAATTCTTACACCGGCGACGGTGTGCTTCGAGATGAGCACGAGATAGGCGGTGCTGGGAGGAGGGCGCCTCGCTGCGCCGCCGGTTGTTGTGGCGGTCGCCCTGTCAACTGGTGTCGCATTCGTTTCCGTCAGGGCGCGGCGCCGCGGGTGGCAGTGTTGTGCCTCTCATGCTGGTCGCCAGATTTCTCTCCATGCCTTCTGGGTTTTATTTTTATTTATTTTTCTCTCAAGCCGGGTTCTCACCTGTGGGCCATGCCACTGAAATTTCGAGGGGAATGGAATTTTTACAAATTTTTAGTACTGTACTGAAATTTGGAGACGAATTCTGGGCGACGCGCGAACTGTTGAAGTCCGATGTTGTTCCAAGCATTTGTAAGGAAACAATAAAACTCAATTTCTGTCGACAATCAATATTCTGAATTTTAAAAATTCCTGGAATATTTTTCCGCATGAAATATATCAGATATTTTAGGCGGGTAATTTAGTTAGGAATTCTGGGAGACGAGCAAATTGTTTTTGTCCGATGTTTGAAGCACTGTAAGGGGAAAAAAAGCACTCGACTTTCGTTGGCAATCTTGAGAAGAATCCATATTCTGAATTTGTAAAAATGTTGTTTAACCTAGGCTATTTTTTTCGATTGAAATTTTCGACGCGTTTACTCGGAAATTTTTTATACGAAGTTTGTCCGTCGAGGAATTAATGGTGTTGATGCGAATTAATGGTGTTGATGTAATTTATGTTGAGAATCTCGAAAAAAATCAATGTTCTGGAAAAAAGCTTTAAAACCAATTTTTTTCGCGCCTTTTTTCTTGTGAATCCCGAAAAAAAGTCGGTGAGAGCTGCAAAATTTTCTGCTTTAAAACTTAGACGAAAGACACAGAATCAGACGAAAGACACTAGACTGGCTATGGGAAAAAGATTTTAAAAAATAGTCTGAAATGCTATTCTGAACAAACTTATCTGAAATCAATTCTTTTCAAGTCACCCACAAGTAGGACAATCGTCGCGGAAACCCCTGCAACCCTCGTAGGTAATCCCGAGGAAAAAAATATTTTTCACAGGGAATAGTTTTATTCAAAAACGCGTACTGGCAGTTCCAATCCAATTGAAACTATGAAATTGGATGCCTTTCGAAAGAAAATTGAATGAGCTGCAATTTGATCTTTTTTTTCTCAACTTTGATAGAAGAAACTGGTGGTGGTTTCCTTCTTGTCGACTTTCTATTTCGTCTGACTCCACTCGAGAAGTCATCAAATGTCCCGTTATTTGCCGATTGCAAATTGTTACCTTGAAAACAAATGGCTGCATTTATCTCGTTTCGCAGTTAAAAATAAAAAAAATAAACAAAGAAAAATTGGTTGGTGTGAACCCTGTTTCGAAATTGTCCCAGAAGCGACGTGTTGTAAATCAAACGCGTGGGTGGACTTTACGGGTTGCCCATCGAAAATTGTTGTTGTCGTTTGGGTTCCACGGATCCTCGGGTTTAAGGTATTTTGCTCGAAGAATCACGTGTATTGTCTTGTTTTTTTTTTTTCTTCTTTCGATTCTTCAAGACAATATGTTGAAAAAATCAGGGACACCAGAGTTTAAAAAGCCACGAAGATAATCAGCTGCGAAAAATTTCCTCCGAGCTTCAATATCCCGTGGATTATTGTTTTTCCTGAAGCCCTTTCTTCTCAATTTAACGGCATTTCTATTCGATTGACTGACTTATTCAGGGGGGGGGGTAAATGTGACCGAAATCGTGGAATAATCAGTTAATCACACCAACAATTTGCGGGCATGAATGAATGAATGAATGAGCAAACCGCTGAAAAGGTGAACGCCTTTTCACGAGCAAAATTCGAGAACAGAACAGGTTCGAGGGAGAGGAAAACTGGGCAAGAAAAAGGCGTGTTTTGCAGAAAATCCGAAGGCGAAGAAATAAAGTGGGGAGGGGGGGGGGAGAATGTTAGTTTCTATTTTTATTGTTTTGTGGCTCAAGAAAAATGTTTTCGGTCGGTTTCTGCCCTGAAAAGTCACGGCCCAGTCCGAAATCACCCATTTTTTCCCCTCGAAGCCCGGAAATTCGCAGGAACAGCAGAATTTGCTCGTTTTTCTTCGACTGGGCGAAAATGAAAGAGAGAAAAAAAAATACTGTACTATAACCTAGAACAAAGGAACAATGTTGTTGGAGAAGAAAAGGGATGGAATCACTGACGAACATGGGTTAGGTTATGCGTGAAAAAGCGTTGTTTGTTTGTTTGCTTGTTTGTGGGGGTTTTTTCCCCTCTTTTGTGTAGTCCATTGAAAACATTTTCATGGAGAAAATCGGGACAGCAGCAAAAAAAAAAAGAAGTTTCCCTGCTTTCTTTCAATGTGATTTTCTGTAAAACGGAATCACGGCGTTTTGAATTTTTGTTAATTCACCTTATTAAAAAATTCCTCTATTTAGAATCTGAAAATATGGCATCTCTGGCATAAATTGAAGCCTGAGAAGATTTTGTGATGGAAATAACATTTTTGTTCATTTCTCCGAAGTGAGTGAATTTCTGAACTTTGTGAAAGGACAGTGTTTGTGAATCAACATTTTACCGTATTTACAAACACCGTGAGTATTTTACTTCATCCCCGAAAATGTTTTCAGCTGTGCTAATCATCTAAAAAAAACCTGTGATTTCTTGAAACCTACAAATGGAAAGATTTAAATTGTCAAGCGACAACAAAATTAAGAATCATTATCGGAATGATTGTGTTTAACATTCTGAAGATCTGAATCACTTGTTTTTTCTTCAGAATCAGAAAAATAGACTCTTGAAGATTTTTTTCAAAAGAGATAAAGAAAGTGCATTGATAAAAAGTGAATCTTTCTATTTTTTTTAGATCCACAGGAATTCAAAAAGATATCTGAGATGTTGTATATCTGTTTAAAATGCTGAGTGTTCTCAATAAAAATTATTCTTTTTTTTTTAACAAAAGTTGAATGTTTTTTGTTTTGTTTTTGGAAACGCTCTTATGCTGGATTATCATTGTCAGATATCAAGCAGAAAATTCCCTTTTGGTGCTTTGGAGTTTGAAATTATTATTCCATTTTTTTTTAACAAAAGTTGAATGTTTTTTGTTTTGTTTTTGGAAACGCTCTTATGCTGGATTATCATTGTCAGATATCAAGCAGAAAATTCCCTTTTGGTGCTTTGGAGTTTGAAATTATTATTGCAGTAAATTCTAATCTTTCGAGCGTGAAATTGTCAAAGATTTCAATCCTTGTTTATGTAAGTTTCCGCTGAATGCAGTAAGGTTGTGTCCATAAACTCATTTTAAGATTAACGGCAAGTCAGAATGAACATGGATACACTTGAGACGGCTTTTCAGAAAATAAATCTGCGCAGGAAAACCTCAAGAACAAAAAAGTGGATCAGGAGACGAAATATTTTTTTCTTGTTGAAAATTCCGAAACCATGAAATAAAACCGGAATCACGACTTAAAAGAAAATAAGGCAGTATTTTAAGGCAGTAAGCTAAGTGGCTTGGCTTCGCCTCACTTCTTGCCTTTTAGGCAAGTAGGGACGGCTTTTAAATGAGGTTTCAAATAAAGACGTTTGTTTTTGACTTTCAAAGAAAAAATTTCATCAATTCCTGAAGTCGATAAGAAAACAAGAATATTCGCGAGCATTTAGGTAGCAATTTAAATTTTCTTTTCTTTCGAGTTCGACTTTAGTGATAGCATTAGAGAATCGTTTTAGGTTTCAAGAAATCACGGTTTTGTTGGATGATTTTTTACAGCTGGAAAAATTGCTGAAAATTCGGTGCTATTATTTCCCGTTCCTATTGATACTCGCAATTAATTTGTGCGATTAATTATGTTGATGACTTGTGTGCTTTTGGTGCTAAAATGTGTGAATTTTGTCATTTTACGATTTAGTTCCGGTTCAATAATTTGAGAGAATCCAAGTTCGTTGAATGAATTTCCAGTCAGAAAATTCGTTTTAGTTTTATTTTCTTCTTTATTCCGTTCATATTTTACCCATCATGGCTAAAATGCTAAAATCCCTAAAGGGGCTGAGCAGCGAGTTCCTTCACCCGAAAATGTGCACAAAAAAATATTCAGCCCTCAACTGCTAAAAATAAGATCTTAGGAAAAATCACCTGCAAAATACTGTTTCAACTTTCCCCGAATTCAATTTCTCTCAGAATGATTCCATTCTTCTTCTCTCACCTGGAATTCTAAAAAGAAAAACCATTTTGCACGAGACTTTGGTATAGCTTATATAGGGTGATATGGCAGTAACCGGACCTAATAGGTAGCGGTTTGAAAAACGTTCTGGGGGTTTGGCGCGGACTCTTGGAGACCTTAACTCTTCAAGACGGGTCCTTTGTTTGCCCGGGGATGCGGAAAAGAAGCAGGAAGGAAAGAAAGGCTATGAATAACGTAAAAAAAAGAGCAGGAGTAGTGCAATAATCGGAAAGAGGCAGAGTGAGTGAGAGAAAGAGGGAGAAAGCCACAACAAAAGACCACTATCACCAACCCACCAGTCTGTAATAGTTGGAAGTATCCCCAGTGGTTGGAAAACCAGCAGCTGCCAAGAAGAAGAAGAAGAAGAAGTAGTAGTGGTAGTAGAAGGGGGGGGGGGGGGTTGCCCTTTTATTGCAAGTACCGAGATTTCCCGTGACGAAGCCGCCGCCGTGGGAACGGCAAACTTTTGCGGCGGCACCGAGGAATTTTTGCAGGCAATTTTTCCCGTTCCTCTCCGTCTTTTTTTTTCTCCATCTCTTGGTTTTTTTTCCTCTCTCTCTCTCCTCCCATCATCTCTTACAGCAATTCCCCCTTCTTCTTCTTGTGGTGAAGTCGATGCGAAGTTGTTATTTTTGTTCTTGTTACCACGGATTTGAGCATCGGGAGCTTAATCCTCATCTTTCTGAGGGTTTTTTATTTATTTTCAAATCTTGGCTCCTTTTAATCCGACCTGGACCTCACCTGGATCCAACCCAGTTGACCCCCTACGGGGCGGGAACAAGTAGGTTATTAGCTTGCGCCAAAGCCGGTGCGGAAGAAGAGTAAGAAAAGGGGGGAAGAGCAAGTCCCTCTCAATTGTCTTGCACTGAATTTTTTTTTATTGATAAAACAAAAATTAGATTCGAATCATTATATTTCGAGCGTACTTTCTACGGATTTTTCGAAATGAAATTTACGCATTTCATTTGTTTTTTTCGGGACTTTTTCGTGGGAGAAGTATTTTTGAATTTAGGCCGAGTCTGTTCTTGGGTTCATCCTCAGCGTCACTAGAAATTAATTTCAGGATTCTCATGGCTGAATTGCTGAAAAATCTGTTTGAAAAATTGCGTAAGATTTATCGCCATTCTCGGGCTTCCGTTTTTTATTCTAGAGGTGGAAAAAATGGTGAATCAAATATATTTTCTCCCGTGCAAATTTTCCGTTTTTTTTTGTGCAGTCTATCAAATATTTAAATATAATCGATAATTCATTATATGATCTCGAACGGTTATTATTAATAATAGCAATTTTTCAGGAGCCATTTTTTCAGAAGTTACATACATTGTGGAAGAGGAAAATTAGGCTGGACCTGGAGTGGACCTAGGTTGGGTCAACTGGGGGATGCCCCGCCCTTGTTCATCCAATAATCGAACGCGGTTTCGGCCACGCCTTCTTCTCATTCTTTTCCCCCCTTCTCTAAGTCCCTCTCAATTGTCTTGTACTGAATACATATATATTTTATTTATTTTTTTTTTATTGATAAAACAAAAATTAGATTCGAATCATTATATTTCGAGCGTACTTTCTACGGATTTTTCGAAATGAAATTTACGCATTTCATTTGTTTTTTCGGGACTTTTTGGTGGGAGAAGTACTTTTGAATTTAGGCCGAGTCTGTTCTTGGGTTCATCTTCAGCGTCACTAGAAATTAATTTCAGGATTTTCATGGCTGAATTGCTGAAAAATCTGTTGAAAAATTGCGTAAGATTTATCGCCATTCTCGGGCTTCCGTTTTTTAGTCTAGAGGTGGAAAAAATGGTGAATCAAATATATGTTCTCCCGTGCAAATTTTCCGTTTTTTTTTTTTTGTGCAGTCTATCAAATATTTAAATATAATCGATAATTCATTATATGATCTCGAACGGTTATTATTAATAATAGCAATTTTTCAGGAGCCATTTTTTCAGAAGTTACATACATTGTGGATCCATGAATGTGCAGTTTTGTTTATTTATCTTGAATTTTTGATTTTTCTCTTGGTGCTTTGGCTTTTTTTTTTGTGAAGAAAGCAATTGTGTGCAGATTTCTTTTGTCACTAATCCACATTTTGGGCGACGAACGCGTGTCAAGATATTAAACTTGATGAATAATTATCTTCGGCCAGTGATAAAGTAATATATTTTATCCGTCATTAAAAAGTCTGGTGCGAAGATTTTATTTTTGCTTAGATTCCGAAAGAAAAGAGAAATTTTCTAAAAAATTATATTTATGCAGGAAAGGTTTTACTGTATTTCCGGATTTCATTTTCACGTTTGCAATTGAATGCATTTTCAGGCAACCAACTTTTTTTATAAAGATATTAATCATGATGGATTATCTTGAGGTTTGAGTCAAAAATAATTTAATTCAGTCCATCGGTTTACGTTTTCGTAGGTTTTAATTTGTTGAATTTTGATTGGGGAAGTTGATATTTCCAGTTTTGGTTCGTGCTTTTCCTCCGATCTTCTTGTTGGAAGTTAAATGCCGAATACAGATTCTGTTTGTGCAAATTTTAGGGTGAAGAAACTCTCGCTCAGTCCCTCGTGGGTTTGGATATCAATCTCCAGTTTGATTTGCAACTTCTAAAAAAAATGAAATAAAAGAGGAGTTTTTCTTCTCGGTCTTCCGCAAGACGGTTTTGAATTTCGGAACGAATTCAAGTCTCTCATCAACGTGATGGAAATAGGTTTCTTCGGTCGAGGAAAAAATGTAGACGAAAATCGGGATGTGGTCAAGAAATCATTTTCCGATACTCGGAAGAAATGTGGTGTGGAAAGGAAAAGAAAGCAAAAAATATATATATATATATATATATATATATTGCGGAGAGATGAAGGGTGAAAAGTGTGGAGAGAATGAGATGGGGGTTTTCATCAAAATTCCTTAGACGGTTCCCTGCTGAGTTCATCATATCTCCGTCTTCATTGCCCTTGTGTGGTTGTTTTCTTTATTCGCTGCGCAATTTATTTTATTTTTGCGCGAAGGCTTCTTTTATTTTTCTTCTTCTTCTTCTTCTTCTTCCGGCTCTCAGCTAAAATAAATGGATGGAATATAAGGAGCAGTTTTGAATGAGGTGGTTTATGTCTGGTTTATGCAAAATTTCGGCTGCCTCTCGAAAGCCTCGAAGTTATTATTTTTTTTTGCAAATCCAAAGTTATTTGATGGCTTTTTCGAATTTAGTTCTCTTCTCAAAAAAGGATATATTTTGTATTGCATTGCTTTGAATGATTCTACTCGCAAAACTTGCTTCACGTCAAGAAAAACCAGTGGTGGCTAAAAATATATCTGCAGTAATTTTGATTTCTCTATTTCGTGTCAAAAAATCGTATAATTCCTGCGATGATGCCGTTGTTAGAGCATTATTATTTGTTTAATTGTGAAAATATAAATAAAGAGGAACTTCTGTTCATGAATTTAAAAACTGAATATTTCAGAGGATTATATACCTTGTAGTCGTATATTATTCCCTGTGAAGGTTCTTTCAGTTTTGATATTATTTGTGATCTAAAATTGCGAGGAAAGGAATGAATTTGTGAGTCTACAGCAGTTTTTGGATTTACATATTCAGCATTCGTCATTAAGTTTGTCTTCACACTTCATTTTTGGTTTACCGATCAACGCGTGTATTTATGTCGATGAGCTTTTTTTATTGCCTCTAGGTGAGTTTATATGATCATATATTCCAAAAATCCAGTAAAACTCAATTTTACTTCCACTTGGTATTCTGATCACGTAATCTTGGAAACAATGGAATGGATACAAAATATGAAAATGATGGCTTGACATATTATTGTGAGAAAAATCATTCCGATGGAACAATCGAATTATTTCTATCGAAACGCGTCGTAAAATTTCTTTCAACTTGAGGCTGTGTCGAAAATTTTATTTTTTGTGTGGAAACTTGGATTTTAAAAATATGATGAGCTTCCCGTTGATTCATTTTCTTCAAGAAAGAATTCCTCGCTCTCAACTCGAAAAGAAATTCGTTAGTTGCAAGGTTGTTTCGTTTTTCCAAACGGTTCTGGGTGAATTAGGAGCAAAAGCAACCCACAAAAAAGAAAAAAAAAGAATCCCGGAATAACCTGCTTGCCGAAGCATTCCCAGTTGGCATCAAACTGGGCGGAATAAATTTCCTCCGGATAAAAATTAGACGGTTGGTTCATGGAATGCCTTCCTTGCTCTTAATTTGTAAACATTGCGAAGCACCGGGAAAGCAGTGGGTGGAGAAAACGAGAAAAATATTTCCCTCCTACTTATTTGAAAAAAAATAATAAATAAACAGAAAATATTTTTTGGGGGTCATTCTTGAAGTTCTGTCAAATGAGTGCTTTCCTTTCGGGGACGGAGGATAGTATTTTTCCAGTGATGACGAAGATGGATATTAAAAATTGTGGGAGACTCTCTTGAGGTTTTGTCAAAATTCTAGCGAAGATGTTTCATCACTTTAAGATTACACGTCGAAGAAGGACTGAAAATTGTGAAAAATCACTCCTGAATTTTTTTTATTTTCATAGAATCATACGAGTATTTTTTTCATAGAAATTCTTTCGAACTGCTGATTTTTTTTAAAGGTTACTTCTTGACCAATTTCCAGAATTTTGCACTAAGAATTGTTTTTAAACGAAGAGAATTGGAAGAGGCTTCTTTAGAAAAATTATAATCTCTGATGAAAAATTTCAATGGTATTCTGGAGTCTTTAGTACGAATCAAAAAAGACACTCTCGAAGTTCCTTAACAAAGAAATGACTAGGAATTTTCATGGTTGAGAAAATGTCTTCCAACTATTTTTTAAAAGTGGATTGCAGAATGTCTCACTCATGAAAAAGCGATTCGAAGCGGAAACGAGAATTCAACGAGGATTTCTTTGAAATGTTCTTCACATTCCGATTTTTTTAAATTTCATTGCCTTCCATTATTTTTCTCACCGATAAAAGGTGTGATGCCGCCTCAAAGGAATTGCCGAAAATTCTGCGGTCCTTCAAAATTTGCCCACGCAGAAACTTTGTTGATGTTTCTGTTATTCTCTGGCTCGCTTCATGGTTGTTTTTTTCCTCGCGTGTTCCCTCTTTTTATACCTGTATATATATTTTTGAGAAGATAACTTTTGTTTTGCCCCGAGGGGGTTTTTTTTTCTTCTTTCTGTGCAAGGTAACGACGATTACAGACACTTCGTTAATTCCCCCGTAGCTTCCTTAGCATTTTAATGGTGGCATTCAACAGGGGGGCCGAGGGATGCGGAATCAGGGCGAAAAAGAAACCCAGGGAAAATCATCGTTAATAACAAGGTGGGCCGGCTTCTTCTGTATTTTTTTTTTTGCTATCCTAAATTAATGTTTCTGAGACCAGCTTCTGGAGTTTCCAGTCGCAATAATTTCATATTTTTTAAACGTTTTTCTTTCGGTTACGGGTTCGTGAAGGTTGCTCTCGGGTTTTTTTTTTTAGATTTTCTTGGCCGGAGAATGTTTATAGTGTCTGCTTATTGTCTGACATGACGGGATAAATTTCTTCAAGGTTTCCTACTTTTGAGAAGGATTTAAATCTTAGGAGAAAGAGAAAAACGAAGAACAGGGAAGGAAATACTTGATTGCTAAAAAGGGGTAATTCAATGCGAGTTATTCTTCGCGGCAATGAAGTACAGTATTAAATTTGATATCAGTTCCCCGGAAATTCAATTTAATTTTTTTTGCAATTTTTTTATAAACCTGAAACCACGAATCATTTTGTTGGTCAGTGTGTTCGACGAGATGAGTTTCTGAGCCATCAACGAGTCATTCAGCCTTTCACCATGAAAATCAAAGGCATATTTGTGTGCTTTTCAACAAATTGAAAATACAAATCTTAAATTCAAGATGAATGGTTTGAAATATTGTACCACAGTTTATAAGATGCTTCAAATTCAAGTCGGCGTGTTTTTCTTTAGAACGAATTCTGTATAGTTTACTGTGTTCAAGAATGCAAATTAAATCAGTGAACGTATATTTTAATTAAATATTCATCATAGTAAAATAAGTTCTTGCGTGATTTTTAAAAATGTATCTGTATAGGTTCACGCGGGTGAAAATTATTTGCGAAAGTCAAGTCCATGCAAATCTTTGCCATTGTTTGCACATCTTTTCCATTGGCTGGCGAATAGAGCATAGGATATTCTAGTGA